>QWTY01015365.1:0-19880 GCA_008033365.1 Pseudorectes ferrugineus | reverse complement strand
TATTAGGAAAATATTCTTTACTGTCAAAGTGTTGAGACTCTGGAACAGGCTGCCCAGAGAAGTTGTGGATGCCCCATCTCTGGGAGTGTTCAAGGCCAGGCTGGATGGGGCTCTGAGCAACCTGGTCTAGTGGAAGGTGTCCCTGCCCATGGCACAGCAGGGTTGGAATTAGATGATCTTTAACCATCATCTCCATGGTTGATCTCCAACCCAAACCATTCTATGACTCTAGGTGATTCACATGGTTTGCATTTGTTTTGGTTTGTCTGGGATTTTTAATACTGCTCCTTATTACATTTTAAAAATTAGTTTTGCATGAATTGTTAACCTCCATCAAAAAAAACCCTATTATTTTTCTAATTCTTGAAAATTTTCAGACCAAACATGGTAACTTTGCAAAAACAATAAATTACCAACAAAATTATTCGTATCAAAACAGCACACAGCTACTTCTATTCAAAATACAACCAGTATCTTTTTTCATTTGAGTGGTCATGATGCACTGTTTTTCTAATGGACCTCTGTGAATGTGTCTGAATTTGGAAATTTACCTGCTGTGTTTTCACAGACACTAGCAGGAAACTACTATATTCTAGAAAAAAAGATGCACTTCAGCTACTGCAGAGCATCCCTGGCTTTTTGCTGTCTTATTAAATGAAGAAGCAACTTCAGCCACCATTTGAGGTTAGGGAGCCAGAGGAAAGCAGAAATGTGATTTGCTGCATGTGAAGCAGGAGAGCAGGACACAAGGAAAACAAGACACTACAATTTTATAAGCAGGCATGTATGACAACTGAGCCTGAATTATCAGCTGAGCCTGGGACTTCACATTACCCTCATCTTTAAACTACGGTGAGCTGCACTGTAGCAGTACTACACACAGAATGTAGTATGTGCAGTTATATCAACATAATTGTTCTATTGCATAAAGCCACCACATAAATATAGTATATGACACAAAAGTCTTGGGGCTAGACAGGTCTTCCACAAGTCCAGCAACAAAACCACACAGGAAGCATTTGTGAAACACAATGAAACAGAGGGAACACTGCAGATAAATAATAATAAATAATACCAATCTTCTTCCTTGTCTATGTTCAAGTTACCATAAGGATATATAGCAACCTTGGTATTTCTGTACTTTCCTTCTCACACACAATTAATTTTGTTATCCTACCAGTGCTATCTCTCCTAATCCAAGCTGGGCACGTCCCAAAGTCTGCCAGGCATCCCAGGAACGTGGGTTTCTCTGGACAGCCATTTCTGCTGCATGCACTGCTGGGAACATTTCATGTAAAGACATCAGGACCTGTAACAGAAATAGAAAAAGAAAAGGAAGAAAAATAAGCAAAACTGAAAATAAATTCAAGTTTTCTGGGATCACCCAGGCAACAACCACTGTTTCAATAACTAAGAACTGGATTCATCTTACCTAGCTTTTCTTAGTTTAAAAGTTAGTTGTCTGATCTCAGATAGTCACCCAGACTCATTTCAATCCCCACAGAGAGAAACAGACATGCTAGAGGATGATTCACCCAAACAATTTAAGCCACTCCATTAGAAGCAGATTAATTGCTTCTGAAGGTGTCTCTCCTTGTCAACAAACCCTAAAGCCTATAGAAGCGTAACAGAATACTCAGGAGGACAAACACGTGGAGAACTAAACACAATAAATGTGGAAGTATCATTGAAAAACTCTTGGATTGTATTTATCCTTTTTAATAGAGAACTGGAATCTACCAAAGACAGTTGCAGTGCACATGATATAATTATAGAAACAACCCCTGTAACTCAGCATGGAAACAGACCTTAGCAATGACTGTTGTATTTAGAGAACGAGCATTCTGCAGAGCCTAACTTAGACATGAAGTCACCTACATTAAGTAAGGAAAAAAGTGGTTTCTGAATGTGAAAATCTCTGTTACTCAGCAGCTACCACAGGATTACTCTTCTTGCATTGAATATCCATAACTAAGCCTATAAATCACAGTTAGCAATACATAATGTGGCTCAAAGCTTGCCTTATGTTTCCAATACCACCATGAGATTGGCACATCACCTGAAGACCTGCATCACTCTGAGATCATGATTTCAGACACCCACATGCTACAGTGATAGATACCAGTGTAAGAAACAAATGACAACTGCATTCCTGCAGTATGATGAGAATGTCAACCACAAGGGTAAGACTCATATGTGGGCAACCACTTTCATCCCAACTGACCACAACTATGATGAATAATATTAGAACATATTAGGACTATTGCTGAAGTGCAAAACAGATTTATTTGACCTTACTGTTCTATGGTATATTAAATAGATAAATATGAGTGTGGAGTAGAGGAGGATTCAAACGTGATGATCCTGAGTATTTACTCTTATTAGCAAACAGTACATGCACAACATAGAGGTGAGCAGTACACTACAAAAAAAAAAGGGGAGGAGGGAAAGGGAAAGGGAAAGATTTACTACAGAAAGTAACCCTGTACTGAAGGGTTAGTAACCCTGTACTGAAGAAACCAAGGAACATCACAAGCACAGCTTCTGATAAACCCTTTGGGTTGATACTTCTGCTGTTCTAGTACGACTAAAGTTTTCTAAAGACTAGTCCTATGGCTTCACTTTAATTCCGTTCAACAGACTGTACCGTAGAATTCAGAAATACCTAAAAAATGTTTAAATATCATTTTCCCTTCTTTTTCTGCTCAACAGTTCTCAATGATTGCATTTTGTATCACAGTCTGAGATGAATGTTACGTATTTTTCCAAAACTTTCAGATCAATTACATTTGTATGGGCAGTTTCTCTTATCTGCAGCAGATGTGTGAAGTGAATCAAACTTCCTAGTGGATCAGTGTACATTCTACCAAGATGAAGGGATTCTGCATCTATCAGCTACCTTTTACATCAGTGTCTCAATGTATTTATTCTCATAAGAGAAAAAAATCCAAGTATACACTCACAGGAGCATTTTTATGCATCCCAAGTATTTAGTACTTCCGACCAGTATCTTCTACTGCAAACTAATTACAAAACATCTACGTAAGTGCTTAGGAGATCTTTCGTAGTGTTTAATGAATTTTACTGGTTTGTTTACTGAATTATTATCTCACTAATAAAAGCAATTATTCCACTTTCCTCTATTTATGACTATTGTGTGTACTAGCGTAAACAGCTACTTTAAAAATGCTCTTCCAGATCACGCAGTAATTATTTTGCTCCTAGTAACTCTGGCATTAGATTCTCAAAGCACATTCAAACAAACACACATTTGAATGTATATGCATTTTATCCAGCATGGGTAGTTTTTTCAGTTATTAATAAAATGACTCAGCTATTCTAGTCAGCCATTACAAAAGAATAAACTTATTAATGCACAATATTTTCCTACACTTTTGTTTTCAGGTGAGGAGGTCATTGAAATGAGCATACAATAGCAAACCTGAATGTGTGCAGCCTTGTCTTGGGTTACTCTACCTTTATATAATTATCACTGTAATAAAACACCTCTGCATGCTACTTGGAAAGTGAACCACCAAATCAGCTATTCTACACCTGAAAAACTGCGCTGAACAAGGAATAAAAAACACTGTGAGCATAAAGATTTCCTGTGCACAGATTTGACAAGTGGTGCTCAGTCCTTTTAATGGGGTAGGCCACATGGGCAAGACAAAGCCAAACAGGAACCACACGTGCTGTAGCCCCCCTTGTCACACAACGTGCCTGTCACTTGCTCAATGTGCAGCCACATCAAGCATGTGTCTATACATATCTATATATACACACATACACACACTCACAGGATATATAAATATGGTGTACAGGTAAAGTGATGTGTGTATATATAGTGACATATATGTATAGTGATAATACTCTATTAGAAATCAGTTTTAAAACTAATCCAAAAATTAGAAGAAAAACTTTACAAAACAGAAAAAACATCTCAAGATTCTCACTGCACACACACACACAAACACACACACACACATATGTGTTAAAACTGCCTGGAGGGAAATGTATGAAGATGTTCAGTACGTGGATTTTCTGGACTTGCTTTATTCCAAGAGATTTACCCTTATTACATGCTTTAAAACAAAAAACGTCCATGTCCTATAATGACTTATTTTAACCGATCTAGCTTTAGAATAAGTCACACATGAGAGATTAGAAGAATTAGAAGAACTCAGTGGCAAAAAGCCAATTAAACATAGCAACTGTCATCAGGAGACTGACCAAGTATTAGAAATCCAGGCAGTAGAGTGACCCATCCTGTTCTACCCACAATATTTTGGAAGTGTTATGAATCTGAGTAAGTTCTGGTTTCAAATGAGCTCAGTGGACTGAATCACTATATATAGATACATTCCACATCCAGTGAAACTGACCCAATTCCTTTTTCCATCCAGAAACCCATTTCAAAATACGGATGAATAAAATTCATCCTACCCATAAGCAGTTTACATTTATCCATGCTCTAAAGCAATTACCATTGCACCACACAGAAACACTTCTTCGCAATTTAGATTTCTGGAGTTCACACTAATGTTTTGATGGTTAACTCTTCTCAGTACACATCCCAATTAAAAAAAAAAGAAATTAAAAATAATCACACTTACTAGTTGATTTGTTATAACCTGAACTTGGGATTCTACGTCTGGTCATGTCTTAGCAACCTTGTAATTTCTTAAGTAGGAAGAGAGATGGGTAGAAGTTGATATTGTTTCTTCACTGAGTTCAAGATTAAGAAAACCTTTAGAAGAGGGGAAGTGGAATGATTTAAATATGATGGGTTTCATATATAAAAACAAAGAAGAGACATATATCTGAAATCCTGGCCCTGTTTAATGAATGCAAATTGAGGATGCAGCATTGTAAGAAACTAGATTCTCATACAGCTGATGACAAAACATTAAAAAAAAAATATTAAATGGAACTTAACCTGACAGTTTACATTTGAATTACCTTGCTTCTAAAAATATGTATAAAAAAAATGTATTGTCTACTTTAAAAATAGTTGCATAGTTATCTGAGATCTGAGGTTCAAGTACCACAAGATAAGCAACATGAACCAAGTGAATTCTCAGGAGTGGTACTGAATAGCAGAACGTCTGGCTCCGGAGATCATTTTGTTATATACATCACACAATGTATCAAGTCCTCTGATATCTCTCCTCACCCAACAATGTCCCAGATGGTCCAGTCACCAGATGTTCAGATACAAAATCAAAGAATATGTCAAGGTCTGCTCCTCCATCTTTGTAAGTCAAAGCAGTAATAAAATAATCCAGTCAATATTTAAGATATTCAGCCCACAATTAATTTCAAGCAGTCTTGGTGACTGCATTAATATTTCTTTGAATATACATACAATACTATTGATGTAACATCAGAATCAACACTGGGCTGCTGTTGTTGGGTCTTTTTTAAAGATTTTTGGTTTTCAACAAAAATGAAGAAATGGACTTGCATAAACATTTACTTGCCAGTCATTGTTCTTGCAATGGAGAAGCAGCTTAGGCTGGTAATGGAATATCAAGTATGTATACTGACAGATCTTGCATGCAAAGAAAACTGCACCCCTAACCTCTCAAAAACCATACAAATCTGTTTTAAAATGGATCAAAGAGTAGCTGAAAGCAATGGAAAAAAAATCTCATCAAGTTCCATGGTTTTTTGAAGCAATTGAGCAATTCCACAGTTCCCATGTGATTTTCTGGAAATACATTTATTTCAAGTATCTTTGACAACTAGGAACTTTAAACACTATTTCCGCTCTTCAGAAATACTGAAAGAAATTTGTCCTACATCTGTCAAAATACAGATCTTTAAGAACTTACCAGAAACATTTACAGATTCCTACAGTGCCATTAGCATATTTATCTGAGCTGCATATTAAACAATGCAGGATTGAAAATTTTAAGTTTGCTGTTGAGAAAGGAAATACTAATGAATGGAGAAGGTGCTGTGTAATCCAACATAAGGTTATCCTAATAAATGTAAGGATATAAGACAGATACTCAAGCCTGTGCAAAAAAAACCCCACTTCATCCTCCAGTGTTAATTCTCAAAAGAAGTTACTTCATGAATAGACATTTTCTCACTGAAAGAAAATTAATATAGACCATAAAGAATCCCTGCATATTGCACAAAGTCATTCCTAACATGAATCTCCTCCTCTAGTATATGACCCACATACCAAGACCGGGGGATTTTTATAGACCCAGTGCTGGTCAAGGCCTTGCTGAAGTTGGTGTTCCGTTCTTCTGAAACATTTTCACTGAGTTACACTGTAATAGCTGCAGTATTTGTGCTGGTATGCTGGATTGGAATAACACAGTCAGCTCTAAGACTGTATCCTCTAAATATTGGCTGCAATATTTTTTGAATGAATTAAGTATTTCTATTTTGGCAAAAGTGGATTTTTACAGCTCACATCAGCACCATTAGAAGTACAAAGGTATCAAATTACACGTTATACTAAACAGCTTCCAGTAAGCATAAGTCATACTGCAAAAAAAATCTGCAATAATTATTTGCATGTACAAAGAGACATTACCAATTGCAACATCAGATGTTTTATTAAAAAGATTCAAGAAACAGTTTTATAAATGTATATTTTGTACACAAGCTTTTCTTGTGTTCGCATTCACAGTGTAACAAGTGTTAAGCAATACAAGAAAGTGAAATCAAAAAGAAATGGTGCAACTGTCCAGAACTACTCTCTTTCTCAGGAAACAAAGCAAAGGCATGGTGGAAGCAGAGGCCTGGGCTCCTCTGTTTTTTCAGCTTTCATTACTCTCCAATGGTTACTCTCATTAGACAAGGAAAGCTAATTCACAAGATGAATCAGAGTCATACAGTTGTTTCCCAGTTCCTCTTGGTCAGCAGAAAAGCTGTGTGCCTCTAGCTCACCTTTAGCCATTTTGCTGAAATACAGGGACTGGGGAGCCAAGTAATCAACAACCCCTAAGAATTAGGTATTGCATCTGGAGCACAGATTGAAGCACACTGTAGTAAGCACCTCTTTGGATAATTCACTGTATCATAGCTCAGATCCAGGTAAGCTCACACACTTCACAGTTCTCCTGCTATTTTCAGTGCGAAAATACTTAATTTTGGTATAATTTCAATTAAATAGAGTGCTTTCGGGGACCTATCTTAAATTTTTGCATTCACGTAAGACCACAATAAAGAAGTTACAAGGGAGCTGTTCACTAATTTGTCCCACTGAGCAGAACTGTCCTGAAATTTTCAACAGCTTTCTGTTTTATTCAAAACATAGTTAAATGTTTAAACTATGATAATAAAATGCCATCTTCACATCTTAACAGATTTTCTTTACTAGTGGAGTCAAAACTTAAATATACAAATAAACTGCTACATAAGTTAACATCCTTTACAGCAATCTGGAATGCTGCTAATTAAAGCAGGATTATATTATACTGTCTCTTCCAATAATGCATAATCAGGATTTGAAATTCCTTAATACATAGCTCTGCAGATGCTAGCAGTCTACATGAGAACAGAATGCATTGAGACAAATTTGTTTAAGAAAAATCTTTCAAGCACTTCTAAACAAAGAGAAGTCCCAGAGCCAAATCAGGAGAGAAGTATTGCTACATGCTTGTGCCATTTGGGCAATTCTTTCCCAGCCATCCCACTAAGCCAGACAGATCTTTCATTTACACTAACACTTACAGAAAGGCAACAATACACTTCTCCCAAAACAATTTAAAGAAAAACCTTTAAGCCATAAAAAAATCTCTCAGACCAAATGCATAACCCAGTAAGATCTAAACCTTCTGCAGCTATATAAAACAAAATCATCCTTCTGTATTACTGTATTTAAATGATGTTATGATTATTCAATTAATTCTTTTGCAGAATCAAACTTTCTTCACTTCACAAGACAAGATGACTGTGAGGAGGAAATGCGGTAATATCCATTAAAAAAAGCAGCCACCACACCTTGGAAAAGAACCAGCATTGGTTCTTGGGGTTTGTTGGGGTTTGGGATTTTTTGGCTTCTTTTCTGGGGAAGTGGAGGTTGTTAGGGTTTTGATTGGGGTTTTTACACCATAACAGAATTAGAGTAACAACAAAGATTTTAAAACTAAACAGTACAGCAAATGTCCTAAAAGTTACATAATACGTTATTGAATGATTTTTTTCTCTTTTCCGCTCTTCTTCAAACAACGTATTTTTTCGAGACTGCTTGATGAAACTAAACAGCCACAGCCTCACAGGCATCCTAGAATCCTGAGGGAACTGGCTGTTATCTCCAGTATATTTGAAAATTCATGGCAATGAGCTGAAGACCCAGTGGCTGGAAAATAGGAAACATCACTCCCAGTTTTAAAAAGGGGAGAAAGCAAGACACAGGGAGATGCAGACTGGTGAGCCTCACCTCTGTGCCTGGGAGAATCATGGAGCAGAACCTCACAAAAGCAATGCTGAGGCACGTGCAACACAAGGACATGATCCAAAACAGTCAGCATGGCTTTACTGAAGGGCAAGTCATGAAGTCATGCCTGACCAACCAAGTGGTCTTCTCTGATGGAGTGACAGTGGACACAGGAAAAATGACTGATGTCATCTACCTGGACTTCTGTAAGGCCTTCAGCACGGTCTCACACAACATCCTTATCCCACATTGGAGAGACGTGGATTTGAAGCGTGGAATGATTGGTGGGCAAGGAACTGGCTGGATGGACACATGTGGTCAATGGCTCTATGTCCAGATGGAGGCCGGTGACAGGTTGTGTCCCTCAGGGTTCTGTTTTGGGACTGAAGCTCTTCAGTATCTTCATTAATGACAGAGAGTGGGATTAGGTGCACTCTCACAAAGTTCCCAGATGACACGAAGCTGAGTGGTGTTATTGACACAATGAAGGAAGGATGACATCCCAAGGAACATGGAAAACTTGAGAAGTGGGCTCTTGGGTACCTCATGAAGTTCAACAAATGCAAGTGCAAGGTGCTGCACCTGGGTCAGGCAATACCAGGCCTGAGCACAACTGGGAGAAGAACTCATGGAGAGCAGCCCTGCCCGGAAGGACTTGAGGGTTCTTGTGGATGAAAGACCAGACATGACCCAACCTCATCCTGAGCTGCTTCCAAAGCAGCGTGAACTGCAGGTCGAGGGAGGGCATTCTGGCCCCTACTCTGCTTTTGTGAGACCCCACCGGGAGCACTGGGTCCCCAATATAAGAAAGACATGGACCTGTCAGAGCAGGTCCAGAGGAGGCCACCAAGATACTCAGAGAGCTGGAGCACCTCTGCTATGAGGAAAGGCTGAGAGAGCTGGGGTTGCTCAGCCTAGAGGAGAGAAGACTCAGAAGAGACCTCATTGGAATCGTTCAGTACCTATGGGAGCCACAAGAAAGCTGGGGAGGGACTTTTTACAAGGGCATGTAGTGACAGGACAAAGGGCAACAGCTTCAAACTGAAAGAGGGCAGGTTTAGATTAGATATTATGAAGTCTTTTACATGACTGACTTATCTATGTAACACTTAATATGAAACCAGATTGAAGCAAATCTTTTGCATACAGTATCTGTGTTTAGTATTGACAGTAGATAATATTAAGCCAAATCTTTAGAAAGAGCAGGCAGATTTTTAACGGTCAAATTCTCTAATCTATCACACTAAGGCTCTCCTTGATCCCTCCAATACAATTTTTAAGTATTTCCATTTTTTCCTGCAATGTAGCATCCTAATTCACAACCCAACAAAGATGTTTATTGTAACTAGCTGGGAAAATAGCATTATTTGGATTCCTGTTAAAAGACACCCTGTTGGTTGGGAAAAATGAAATACCTGAATCATGCTGTACTTCCTGTGCACAACAACTAAACAATGTGGCCCAGTACCTGTTCAAAAACACAATATTTTCTTTTCTAATTTCAAAACTGGCAAAGAATTGTCATGCTTTACCTGTGATTTCATCTCATAAAGTGTTGCATCCTCTGGAGTTAACTGAAGTGCTTCATCCCACTTGACAAGAGCCTCTCTGTACCTGTAGTCAAAACAACATTACAGTGTCAACATATTTAAAGGGACTGGATATTTCAATTTATATCCTGACATTCTCCTAAATAAAGTGCCATGGCATATGATTAGTATTAATTATTTTTCTAATTACTTCCCCATAAGACATACTGAAGTGTTTTCAGGAACTGGGCATTTGTTGTTCTGACCAAATGGATGCTAAGTACTACTACAGAACTGACCTCAAGTGAATTTACAAAGCAACATTGGAAACCTGAGGCAAAGCTTAATGACTTAAAACTAGAAATCTTGAACTCAGTCAAATTCCCCTCATTGTCAAAATGATCCTCAGCCAGGCATAAAGAAATATATCCTGAACCCTACATGCCATGATGCAGTCATTATTTAAAATTTCTTTTCATTCTAAAAAGCCTACATTTCTGTACTGTAACATAATGTAAGAACCTAAAGATATTTAGATAACTTTTGTATATAAATATAAGAAGGAGATTGAAAGTAAACAGCTATACAGAAATCACTCAACTTTGGGAAAGTATACACTATGTTGCTCTTTCCTAGGAAAAAGAACAAAACAGAAGAGTTGACCAAAACCAATAAAAAGTAGCGCTTTTTTGTCTTGAACAATGAGGTAAAACTTGAACCACAATGAAGAACTGTAACAGAATAGTGAGATGCAGTTACAGATGTGCAGTCTTTCAGCCCTACAGATGGCCTTTCATCAACATTAATGAGTCAGTGGCGTTATCACATGGTCTCTGAAACTGTTTCAAAATCCACATTTGTTACAAAACTCTGTGGGAACGCCTGTATTTACATTAATTACACTGCAAAGGTATGAAAACAGTTACTCCTGGGAGATACACATGCTTCAAGTTTAATATAGTGTAGATAAAACTACAGTAATTTTCACATGCACTTTATATGAAACAGTTTTTATCTTCCCCTACTCGCCATTCTTCCTTCCCATTCCTTTCCCCATTTTTCGATCCTCCAGGTTGTATTACACCTCCAGGTTTTTCAGAGCAGTCATATGAAGACTTCAGAATGTTCTGAGCCAACTCGGAATAGAAAAACAGACTGGAAAAGCAATGCAACTGAAGTCGAACACTAATAAGTGTGATGTTTGAGTGCTAAGCAAAGGATGTTTCAATAAATTTTCACATTTCCTCCAAGTTTAGCCACCAGCTGCGCATTTTTCGTCTCAGTTCATTCCCCAAGGGCAGGTGTTCACCCTAAAGAAAACATGACATTTTCCACATGCATCAGTAGAAGCTTTATGCTGTTATTTACTTAGTGCGGACTACTTTTGGAGTAGAAGATTATAGCTTAGTTCAACACCTAGCACAGACCTTGCAAATAAAGCCTACATGAGTAAGGGTCCTCAGCTCAGCTAGGTGGTGTCCTGGCCATGCAGAAAGGTGCAATGTTGTGAGTACAGCAAAAATGTTTAGTAAAAAAGGGTTTTAGAAAACAGAGCAATTACAGTAATAACATCAGTAACCAGAAAGGAAGGAACAGCACTGGCATTCTGCAAGTAAAAAAACACAAGACAAAAAGCTGCATTTCAGGAACCTTCATTTTTACTTCTGTGAAGGGAACATAATTGTTCAAAGCACCAATCTGAATGGGATAAAAACCCATAGCAAGAACATGCTACCTCTGAAAGAAGGCTCAAATATAAACTAGTATTTCCCCAAATCCTGCTGGGTTTTGCTGCCGATTTGTCAACAGTCTGCCAAGAGAATAAAGATGGACAAGGGAGAAGAAGTTGCACATTTCACAGAAACACTATGCTGCGTGTGTTCTGTGTGTGAACAGTAAATTACGTAACTCTGCCTGTGGGCCTCAGAAAGCGTGATCCAAGAGAAGGGACAACAGAAAGCCAGAATCACTTCCCAGGCTAAGAACACAACAGCAGAGGGCTGGAAGAGGAAAGGTTCCACCTACTAAGGAGACTGACTGCTGACTACCAGCTTACAGTGTGGAGATACCCACTGCAGGCCTGCGAAATAGTCATCTTCTCAGTACATGTATCTTCTTGAGAGAAGGTCTGATCAAACATTTCTGTTCTATTTTAAATATTCAGAAAAAAAGATGTTTCTATTGCTGCTCCAGGAGGAACTAAGGACACTGTCCTTACTAAGAGAAAATGAGCCATGTTGCTTGGTCTAGTAAAGCAAATTCAGTAAAAATCCTTTATAAAAAGATACGCCATTAATCAAAGAATGTTCTACCTCATTCTTCTGAAGGAAAACATAAAAGATTATATTAAATATCGAATGCCATACTGAAAGATTCCGAGGGATATAAGATACAGTTGCAAGGTCAATGTTCCAGTAAATGCTTTATGAAAACCATAAACCTTGGCTGAAATAAGAAGGGAGTTAACACAGGGGTAGTGTTACAACATAAATAATTTAAAAAATAGATCATTTAACTGTTTCTCAGGATCTTTTCTGAGCTGAACAGTACAGCTTTACCACTGTATGTTACCACTGTGAGGAGAACTAGTTTTGAAAAATAAAGCTTCAATATAAATACATCTGCTTAGGGCTTGGAGCATCTGTCATATAAGGGAAGGATAGGAGAAACAGAACTGTGCAGCCTGGAGAAGGGGAGGCTCAAGAGGAATCTTACCAAGGTGCAAAATTACCCAATTTGGAAGTGGGGCAGGGAGTTGAGAAGATGGAATCAGACTCTTCTCAGTCATGCTCAATGACAGGACAAGAAGCAATAGGCACGAACTGAAGCACAGAAATTTCTGTTTAAGCACATCTCCATCACTGGAGATATCCAAAACACAACTTGACAACATCACTGAGCAACTCACTGTAGCTGAACTTGCTTCAAGCAGGAGCCAGAGTAGAAGTTTTCCTGGAGTTCACTAGAGTTATACGATTTGCTAAGGTATCAGCAAAACCAGTGATACATGATTTAAGATAGTATTATCTATTGGCTAAATGAAAACAAATTTCAAGCAAAATATAAGCTGACAAAAAAATAGATCCATTAATTTTTAGATCTCTGGGATGGCTATAAAATTTTATCTATTGTAGCTGTAAAGTCACAGAATACTAACAACGGACATATCCTGTTTTTAATAGATTATAAAAAAAGTATTTCCAGAAAAATTAAAACCCCTATGCCTATATATATTGTAACTAAGCACCTAAACAGTAATACAAAGCATTTTTAAGAAAAGACTACAATATTTTGAAATATAGAATTCTATTTATGTGAGTACACAGATACAGTACACTTATCTACCTACAGTGATTTCAGCCAAGTAGTATACTTCACTACAAAAAAAAATATACAGTTACAATCAGAATTTAATTATCATTTTATCTTCTTTACTGCAAAGCTGTAAAAAGGAATAAATTATTGACAACTGGATACATCTGGAATGGCTTCAGCGTACAAGACCTGATGGATTTAGACATTTTTTATTTAACAGCACATGAAATCCCATAGCTCCCCTAAAGTAATAAAACTGCTCTCTTCAGACGTGCTACTGACCATCTGGGAGCTGCAGAAACTTGGCACGTTTTTCTACAGCTTGCCAAACTTTTGAAACAAACATCTCATGCTTACACTTCACTTTTTCAACACCACTTCTGGGAAAACAGGATCTCTTGAACTCTTAAACAAAATCATTAAAACAAATCTTAAAAAAAGAAAAGTTTGCGGCATCTTGGTAAAAAACCCAACATCCAAATTACACAAATATCGATTTTTGAATTACATACATAAAATGCTAAAACCATCACTACAGCTCGTGCAGGATTTAGAGTCCTTTATTTTTCTCTCAGGCTTGCTACAGGCTGATGCTTCAGGAACAGAGTGAGATAGGACATAATCAGAGTGCCACTGAAAATATCTCCAAATATACTAAAAAGAGGAGATGGTATCAAATTCAGACAAAACAAGACACATCTGCAGGAGAGAGGCAGAGTACAGGAGTACACTGTCAGGAGAAGGCATGAAGAAACCTAACTCCTGGGATTTCTTTTAGACTTGGACTGATACTCCTACAGTCAGATGTTACAGGACAATGAGGAAAAACACAGACAAAGCTAAGAAAGAGAAAGCAAATTTTAAGAAGAATATGCCTAATTGTCAAAGATTCCTATCACAGAGGAGGAACATGAATAGTCTGTGGCCACCAGCAACACCATCAAGAACAATTTTAACCTAGTGCAGGGTCAAATTCTGAGTTTGTCGGAAACCAGAGGAAAAGAACACTAGTCAGTAATTATACAGAGTACATAAAAAGAGAAACGAGAATTAAAGCAGAAGTTGATTACAGGAATAAACTTCCCTTTTTAAGCTGGGAGATGATGGCGGGCTAGACTCTGGGAGAAAAGATTCAAACAACAGGTGAATGAGGAAACTAAGAAGGAAAAAGGAGAATGAACGTAAGATGGCTTTTTTGTGTTTAACAACTTTGGATTTCTCTAACACAGCTAGGTTTTCACAGCAAAGTACTTCCCCTGCTGGGGGTGAGGAGGGCGATGTACAGCACTTCGTAAAAGCATTTAGAGAAGAACAGTGCATAAATAAGCAACAAAAAGTTGTTTGCTTATACGCACACAGAAAATTCATGTCCACAGCACATTTAGACTGATATAAGTTGTAGGATTGGTACACTTTACTATAGTGCTTCATGTGTTCAAAATGTTCTTTTGAAGTCTGAGCAACTTCCCAAATTTTTGTCAGACAATTCTGACAACTATTGGTGAATCCTGATCACTGCAGCACAAAAGTATACCTATTTTGTGGTAAAGTGTCAAAGGTGGTGAAGTGTCACTTCGGATTATGTACGGAGCAAACAACTGCTTTACTATCCACTAGAACTTTCAATAAAATGTTTTAATTTAACAGTCTCAATTAGGTGTGGCCACACAAGAGGTTCATGGCAATTCTTCAGTGGCACCTGACCACACACGAGGTCTTACCCCACAGTAAAGGAGAGATAAACACAAACAAACTCACTTCAACTACCCTTTGAGAAGGTAAACTCTTCTGAATTGACAATGGGGCAAAACAGCATGCACATACCTGAAGTACATCATTTCAAAGCCTACGTATTCAGAGTTACTATTCTTGCATATCTAAGACCATTCAAATTCAGGTTGTTGACACCTGGACACTAGTAGTGCACATAGTGAAACTAAGTCTAGGTTATACAGCAAACACTCTTACATGTAAATCAGCTGAACATACCATAAAATTAAATAGCTACACAAGTACTTCAAAGAGACTTCTCTCTCTTAAAAACTTCCACAGAGGAACAGAAGGAAATTACCACTTCATCATGTGCCAGAAGTAATTACCATCTATCATCACAATGAACTACAAGATCAAGTTTTTGATATAAGTTCCACTCACCAGTTTCCTAATTTTTATTCCAGCCACAAATGTAAATATGGCTAATTTCTATCACTGTACCTATTAGGCAAATGCAGTCTTGAAACTACCTTTGTCAAAGAAAAAGTATGAAACACAATACCGGAGAAAGATGAACGAGTTCATACCAAAAAGCAAATATGCAAAAGCAAAAGCCACAGAATCAGGATTCTGGTACCATCTGTGACAGGCACCCTCACTCACACGGGAATAACATTTAATTTCCTCACATATGATATGAAAAAGTAGTCTCAAAAAAATTACTCACTACTATTTCACAATCATTTTTTTTAGACATAGGAATGGAATATATTGCAGTAAATAATTTAATGACAGAGGAAATAGGGAGTGAGCAACCCTGTCTTTCACAAATACATTTCATATTGAATTGTGAGCTGAGGGCTCTGCTACCTTTGACTCATTTTACCCCATTCTTTACAACCTGGTCAATCACTGTTTCATGGTCCAGCCCACTCAGATACTGCACTTATCTGTAAGCAGACAAGAAAGTTAGCAACACAAATGCAAGACATCTAGGTGCTAATCAAATCTTTTGCAGCTAACTCCCATGACCACTTTCATTCTTGGGCCATCAGTGTGTTCAATTTCAGGGCTTTGTCCCCAGAGGAGGCTTTAGGAAGCATGTATGCATGCACCTACACTTGTGTTTAAGTCTTCAAAAATGACATCATTACTTAAGCTCTGCCTGAAGAGAATTATATAGTTGGTTAACAAGCAAGTTCAAAGCACATGCTTTTCTTTTAAAAAACCCTTTATATTCAGGGAAAGAGAACAAGTTACATATTACTAAACAAACTCTTAGTTAAACACACCAATCACATGCAAAATTCTAGATACTGGACATTCTACATCTTTGTTTCCGGCCTTTCTGCAGATTCTCCCTGGACTTGGCACTGCTACTTCATATTTTTTTCTCAAAATATGGATTTATTAGATAACACAGAGGAATTTACTTACCTGCAATAAGATTACATCATGATGACTGTCAGAAGTGCTAAAAAATACACTGCTAATCATTTGCAGTAGTCCTGAGAACTTGGTACTGTAATTTTTAAGTGAGAATAGCTAATATCTCAAGTTCTCTCTACAAGGTGTTAACTCAGACACAGGAGCATTATTTGGAGTGGAGGAGAGGAACTCCAGGAAATTACACTTCTTTCAATTAAGTGGTTTTGCTGGTTTAGTTTAGTTATGAAAACCACAACTTTTCAATCAGAAGTGACTACTGTCACTGACTGCATACCTGATTAACTACAGAAATATTAACAGATAGACTGTGGTGAAAAGCTTTTAGGTTTTTACCATGTAAAAATTTGAAACTGCAGTATGGATAAATGTCTGACCTTCAGGAAGAGACAAAATAAGCTATTTCCACTCGTATTCTATTAACACCCAACTATCAAGTAATTACAAAATAGAACGCAAAGATGTGTAAAAATGCACAATGAAATATCTTAATTCACCAGAAAGCACGTAACTTGAGAAATTCTTTACAGACAGGCAAACCTTTTACCTGTATTTCTCCAATATCTACAGCTGCAAGTTATGTAACACACCTGTTTTCTATTCAGCAAGGCAGTGCTAACAACAGGCTTGTTGACACAGAAGAAACAACAGCTATATTCACATGCTGAAAGTCATATCAGAGTGCTTAAGAACAGAAATTGTCAAGACATTCCACTCCACTGAGAAATATTCTCACACAGAATATTAAGTATGTTGTATAACTAGTGTTCACTTATGAACATTAAAAAGAATAAATATAAATTACATTCAGACAGTTAAAATCCAGTTTCAAATGCTTTTACGTTCAACATTATGATCAGATTAGACCACAACGGGTAAAAAAGACAACACCTAAGAATCCCTGTACGGGGTCTAAAAGCTGCTTTCCAACCATCTATAAACATGTGGGGTGCTCTGTTAAATACCAGACTTGTAATTTAACATAATTAAAATCAGGTATTGATTGTCATTTTACAGGTGAGAGCTCTGTAGGAAGCCCAAATAAACAGGGACAAATATGAGCAGCATGGAAATACAAGAAGGAAATCAAGTTTTATTACACCTCAACCTGCTATTTTCATTATTTAAGCAGTAAGAACTGACTATCCTAACCCTGCAAGCTTCAAAAGAGAATTAATTGTACCATTTCAGTAAAATCAATTCACCATTTTATTCTAAACAGAAGCTGCAAATTAATATAAATCAAGCATCAGACATTGCAACAGCTGTAGTATTGTAAGTATTCACAGAGAAGTAAAGCATTCTTATTGCTGAAATGAAATTTTAAATAGAAGGCTTTAGTTCCTCAAAGTCGTTTCAACAGCAGTTCCTCTGAAAGCGGCAGGAAGGAAAAAACTGTTATGCGGCATTTGAAGCAATATTCTGGTCTTGAGAATTGCTTGTTCAGATACCCTTTCAACACACAGTAATTGAGGCCAAAATTATAGGTGTCATCTCTTTTGCTCTTAGCTATGAAGGCATTTATTCCTTTTAAACTTTTAATTATTCGTCCACAGATGGCACACAGCTCTCTCTTACTTCACGTTATGATCCTAATGGTTCTTAGAAATCAGACACAGAAATATGGCCCTAAGTCAACAGCACAAAAAAAAAAATTCTGGGCTTTAGATACCAGCATTCCTCTATCTTTCTCAAAATTATTTATTGCCAAATTACGATGCTCAACAGCAGGGTATTAACATGACAAAACATTTTTGGAGAGATCATACAAGAAAAGCAATAGTCTGCTCAGACTGTATTCTGATCAGATCCATCTCATCTAGTTGATATGTTTTTGTTATCTGTGTTAAACAGTGTAATTTTTCTTCATTTTCCTTCTTTCTATAACTTAAGGTCTCTTTACAATGTTTGCTGATGAATAATAATGACAAAAGTTATAGAGAAAAACAGAGAGAAAGACAAAGACAGAGGAAATGTGTACTTCTCTATGATATTTTCCTACTTAAAAGGCAATTTTTATTTTTTCATTGAAGTTCCAGTAAGTTAAGTAGGCAGGTAGTCTATAAACCTCCCACATAGCTGAAACTGTTAGAAAGTATTGATTTCAAATGACTATGAAGTATTAATACAAATACTAGTCAGCAAAAGCCATGAAGTCTCCTGTAATAAGTGAAATATTCATGTGTAATAAACAGAACAACCTACCTACAAGGACATAACATACATATATACAGACTGTATGGAGACTGGGTGTAACTACCTAGAATTAAGGAAATGGTCACACTTTTAAATCTCAAGATAAGTAAGAACTCATCCACATGAAAGCGGCAAGAACAGCAGTAACTCTTCACCACCAGCACTACAGCAACAAGGAGCTGTGGGCTTCAGTGTCACTAGACAAAAATGTTCTGTAAAGGGTCAGATGAGTTAAGTTTGTGCTTCGAGTACCATGGCAGAGCTGGTTAATCACTTACAATGCTGTTTCTACGGAAATGCAACCTTACAGGAACCATTCAGACTGATGGTTTTGGCTGGCACTGTCATTTTGCACACATAAAGCAATGCCTGTCAAAAGAGAGGAACAGCAAGAACTGTTGCAACTGTCTACTTCAATGTTTCTTCCCATAGTACAGCATGCAATGCAAAATAAAACATCAAAGATTCAACAGAAGATTAACATATCAGATGTTTTTATCTGCATTGACTACTGGATAGGAATACTTCAGCGATTTGTTCAGATTATCCCATGCTTCTGAATTCTAACTTGTAAAATTCATTCTTCCTCTTAGTCTTACTTTATGACTCAAATCCTACGCTCCACCTAGCAGGAAACATCTCCAAAGAGTATTTTGAGTTTTGAAAGATAGTACCATCAACAGATTCACATCACACTTTCAGAAAAGCAAACAGGGCAACAGACACAAGTTTGTTGTGATAATGCACAGGGCTGTAAAGCGTCTATAAACTGGAAGACCCCTTCTGGGGAAAAAAAACAAAAAGGAAGCAAAGTTTGATAGCTTCAGGGCTGCATTCTGGAGAATGGATGTGTGTCTCAATTATAAAAATACGCTCTTTAACATACATTCTTTACTACCTTCTCTCTTTACGCATTAGGTAGATTACACTGATAAGATGAACATAATTAAGTCTGACTTACAAAAGCCTATCTCTCTACAATTCCTTTTCCTGAATCTGAGGAAAGCTACCATCTACAAACTCTAACAGTACCAATGAATTTTTTTAGACTGAGACATATACTACCTCACTTTGGTGGTTTTTTCCCAGTTTTGCTCAATATTTCTGGTTTTTCTCTCTCAATTTATTATCAGAATATAATGACCAAAACTAAGTAACCTGGTGTCAGAGACTGAAAATAGTTCATGCCTCAAACATTGATATAAAGTTTTGCTCATTATAAAGAAGCTACAACCAAAGAAGCCTCCCTGAAGACTGGGACTTTGAACTGAAAGTCA
>QWTY01015361.1:0-55649 GCA_008033365.1 Pseudorectes ferrugineus | reverse complement strand
GGCGGCATGGGGAGCCGGGACCGTGAGGGGAGCAGCACCGGAGGCAGCATGGGGAGCGGGACCGTGAGGGGAGCGGGATCGGGAACGGCATGGGGAGCGGGGGCGGGTCCCCGCGGCTGTCCTGCGCCACCGCTTGTCCCTTGTCGCCCGCAGGCGTCCGAGGAGCGGGACTGGGGCAGACGGGCGGCCCGGCTGCGGGCCGAGCTGGAGCGGGAGCGGCGGCTGGATGAGGCGCTGCGGGCGGTAAGAGCTGCGGGGGCGGCCGCGCTCGAGGGGGGTGGGAAGGCCAAGGAGAGGTGTTCGCCTGGCTTTACCTTTGCCTGTCAAAAGCTTTCCCCGTTAACAGTCATTTACTAATTGTATGGTCTTGCTGACTGCACAGTCTCCTTGCCTTCTCCCAAATGTGCGTGTGCGAGAGTTGGTACGGAAATTGTTTGTTCTGATCAGGCAGAAGAGAACAGAAAGCAGAGAGCGCTGCAGCTGGAGCGAGAGCAAAAGCTGGCGGCTGAGCTGGCAAGGCGGGACCTCGAGAAAATGAAAGATGAGAAGATAAGGCAACAAGTCAGAGCAAACAGGTAATTCAGAAATTTCCCAGCTATATCGAATTGGCTGCTGTTACCATGATTTGGGAAAGTTGTAGAAGGAGTGGAGAGGACTCAGACCTGGAAGGAAAAGTTGCTTTGAGATTAAGGTATAATAAAAAGTTAGTTTTAAGCAAATTTTGTCTATAAAAGACGTTGATCCATGAAATTTTCATTTTGAATATATGTATATGTACGCTTGGGCATAGCTGTGAGCATACATGCGTATGTATGTGTACCTGTGCTTATATAGTTAGAAGTAAAGTATGCAGAACTGTTGATAGCACATGTAGAAATATAGGTAACTCTTGTTTTTAAATGGATTTTTTTCTTTTTCTGCCCTTTAGCTAGAGCAATATTTTTCATCAGGGTTGCCCCTGATGAAAAATATTGTGTTTAAATAGTGATGGAAACTTAGTTTTTTCCCCTAGATACCTACCCCCTTGTAATAAGATAATTTTTTTCCCCCTCCAGTCTTGAACTTCGAGAGTTAGAAAGAAAGCTGAACTCTGCTTATATGAATAAAGAACGAGCTGCACAGATTGCTGAAAAAAAAGCTATGTATGATGAGAAAATGGTAATTAGTGCATCCCAGCACCCGAGTCCTGTAACTCTTTGTATGGATTGTGCAGAAGACTTTTCCTTTGACCTTTTTTATCTAAAATATTTTTCAGGCATTTAGTGTTGTTGAAAATATACTTTGTGTTATGAAGGATGAATTAACCAGTACTAATTAGCTATAAGAAAAAGGTTTACTTTGCCATTGCAATTGAAGGAGTAGTGAATTAGCTGTATGACTGGTTATAGTTGTTATTTTACTGGTTTTGTAATATTTATCCAAGTAAAAACTATGATACCCTTTGTATAGTAAGTTTTTACAGTGGTGAACCCTTACCTCAGAGTCTGGTTGTTGCAAACAACGTTACTATTGTTAAACAGTGATCTGGGTAACTCCAGAAAGACTTGCAAATTTGTATTTACGTATAGAATAATATTGGTGATCAGGCAGATGATTCTTAATATGTCAATGCTTTATACAGAGTTCGGTGCAGGCAGTTGCTGTACAGCAATGTGCTCACTGAGGGTGTTCTCTGTAGCCCATCTTCATTCCAGTCACTGTGCTGATGTGAGTGAGTCCCACCTGTGCTCAGTGCTTTGTCCTTTAAGTACTTCTAGTGCTCCTCAAGTTGGTTAAATCTTGAGGGTGCCCTTCAAGGGTTCTACTGACTGGATTAAGCTATTAAGCGTGTTAAGGCTCTGTATTTATGGATTGAGGTGGAAGATGTTCCTTTCTGGTAATGCAGCATAATTCCTTTTCATACTGTGTATTTTTTCACTACAAGTTGTAGTAGTGGGAGTGAAAAGAAATCCTGTGTTGCCTTTTTCCCCCTAGAAATGGGAGGATGAAGTAGCCCAAGAGATGAAGGAAGAGTACGACAGGTTTCTGAAAGAAGAAATGTCTGCAGAACTGAGGCGAAACCAGGAGAAGAAAATGTACCATCAAGAACTGGACAAGCAGGTTGAGGAACAAGAGAAGAAGAAGCAAGAGGCTTATGAAGAGTTTCTAAGAGAGAAACTCATGATTGATGAAATTGTAAAAAAGATCTATGAAGAAGATCAAATGTTAGTTACTTCAAATTTTTATTATTTATTAATTTAAAACATAACAACTTATATAATTCTGCACAGAAAGCTAATTTGTATGCACCTATTCCATATAGACTAAGGCCCATTTTAGTTTTCCTTGGTTGCATTTTACTAACAAGAGTCTGACTTGCGTGAATTTTCCTGTTGAAACATCAGAATGTCCCAGTCTGTCTCGTGTCCTTGTTCCCCAAATATGAAATCCAGCTTATTTGCAGGCGGGCTTCCAATGGGCCCATCATGCTGGACGCGACAGCATATTACATATTTCTGCCTTGCCTTGTGTCCCTGCCTTGCCACCAGATGCTTTGTTTGCATGTCTTGGGAACAGGGAAGGAGGTTTTTGAGGGCAGGGTATTGTGTGGGGGGGGAGAGTTTAGTGTAAATAAAACGTTTAGGAGTTGTGGTGCTATTGGGCTTTCTTCTCTTCTTTCTCTTTGATGGGGCATAAAATGCAGCAGCAGTGAGTACTTTTGTGTACAGTCTGTCCTCCAGAAAGGTGTTAGACAAGATTCCCTTCTTGGGGCAATTCATTACTAAGTATTTTCAATTTAGCTATCTAGTTTTTAGCTGAATGGTTAAGGAGAGTAATTTAAATGTTAGTCTCTGGTATATATTGTTAATGGCGAGCATCTGGCTGATTTAACATTACTCTGCAGTATGTTAAATAACTATTTGAACATTTTTTTTTCCATCTTCTGCAGGGAAAAACAACGGAAGTTAGATAAAATGAAAGAAACTCAGACATATATTGAAGAGTTTATAAAAGAACAAGCTATCTGGAGGAAAAGGAAACAGGAAGAGATGGATGAAGAAAATAGGAAAATTATGGAGTTTGCCAACATGCAACGACAAAGAGAAGATGATTGGATGGCTAAAGTTCGAGACACTGAGGAGAAAAAACAGAAAGTTCAAAACATGGTATCAAAATTTGAAATTGTAGAAAAAATTGTTGTATGTTTTTGTCTTTCATTTAGAAACCTTTCCTTCTTGTAATAGCTTGCCAAGACCATGGAAAGAGAAGAACAGAGGCGTAAAGAACAGGAACAAATCCGCCAAGATCTGTATCTGGAAAAACAAGAAGAGATGGAAAGGAAGAAGGAGATGGTAAGTGCTAGCAGGTACATGAAGGGGTTTTTTTACACACTTTGGATTTCTAAGTCTGCAGTGTTATTTGTGACTTTGGGATGTGTTTGAGGGACTCCTTGAGCCCCTTTTGGACTGTGAGCTATCTGAAAGCAAAAGGCTTAATTCTGATACGGTTTTAGGAGTCTTAAATGAATTTGAATTGTTTCCAATTCTGTTCTAGCACAAAGTATTTATTTTCAACTCTATTTCATAAATGTTCTCAGTCAGACAGGCAGTTTGTACATTAGCTTAGGTTTTGGAGGGAAAATTTTGTACTTTGAGTTTCCTTTTCCGTTCCTAATGTGTTTATGTTTTAATTTCAACCAGGAAGACAGGTGAAGGTTTTGAATACCCTTATGGCCCCATTTATACATTTATTTATCATGTGAAGGAGAATACCAGTAACTTTCAAGTTTAGGTTTAAGCTAGGTAGTTTAATTAACTGCTTTTCTTCTGCATGTCCATTTCCTACGGGCCTGGCCACACTCTGTCTTACCTTGCTGTGGGTGAAAAACAAAATGTAACATAGGCTGAGAACACTGCTATTTTCAGAGTGTTGTTCAGGATGACTGTCTTGTTGATTCTCTTCATCATAGTGGGGGAAAAAAATCTCCTTTTGTTTTGGACTTAATTTTGAAAATCTTGCGATATTTGCCAAGCTGATTAATACTGGAGAGCACTGTCAGATATGGAATGTTTGCTCCAGTTAGTTATGCTAGAAGTTAAGAGCTACAGTAAATTTATTCCAAGATAAATGGAGTAGATTGGCTGCTGCTGCTGAGAATTTTTCAATGTTCAGTAATACTGCATTTTACTAAATTCCTTTATAGGCAGAAATTGAAAAGAGAATAAGGCAGCGCCTAGACTTAAGGCAAACATATGAAGAGCAATTTGCTCTGAAGGCAGCAGCACAACAAGCTATGAGAGAAGAGGAGGAAGCCCTCCGGCAGCGGATTTTGGCCAAGTTTGCCGAGGACGATCGCATTGAGCAGCTGAACGCGCAGAAACGGAGAATGAAACAGCTTGAACACAAAATGGCTGTGGAGAAAATTCTTGAGGACCGTCGCAAACAGTGTATTGCAGAAAAAGTAAGAGTTTCACATGCCCCTTTGGTTTAAGCACAGGGTTTAATATGGGAATACTTGTGCTATCCTAAGGGACAATGCTGGTGTTGCTAGGGAAAGGTGATGGGAATTGCAGAGAATCGTGCAGGGGGAAGCAGGACTTTCCTTTGGTTTCTGACAAGAGAAAAGTATTTTTAGAGCTATTTCTTGTTGCTCAGGAGGCTGGGTCAACACCATCCCTGGCCCCCTGTGTAGCTGATGTGCTGTGCAAATATGTCTTCAGGAAGTATTGAGATCAGCAATGCAACTGCGGTCCAGTTCCACATCCCTGGTCAGCTGCACTGACAATGATGTGTGAGGAGGGGAAGGCCCAGCCTTGCTTTTAGGTTAAGTCTCTTGAATTGAGATCTGAGGAAGAAAAGGTGTAAGCTGAAAGCAAGACATGGAGTCCCATACTGCTGTTTTCATAACTGTTTGTAGGGTATAAATCACCTGTGTAATGTGAATTGCAATTTCCAGTCATCAATGTGAGAATTCATACCTATTGCACCTTTTCCTGGATTAGAGCAGTAGGGCAGGAACAGACTAACTTGTCTGAGAGCCAAAAAGCCACCAGAACTGAACACTGCCTGCCTTCAGAAGGGCTTCTGACACCAAACACTTGGACAGCAGACTCACCCCATGACTTGCCATTCAGTTTTCTCTTTTATCTGAGATTGTTTTCCAGTTGCCAAACAGGTATTGTTTAAACAGTGCTTTGTGGTTTTTTTTTACATACACTTTTCCATCCTTTTCAAGAGAATTTCCTGTGACCAGGAATTAGTAAGTGGAAGTTCAAAATTTACTCCACTAAAATTTTGCTCTTTATGCTGTGGTGGATATTGGTGGAAACAAATGTTCACAGAGCTGAAACAGAACTTGGGAAAACTTGTTTATTGTAGGAGCGTGAACTTGAAGAAAGAGAGTTAGAGAAGAGAAGACAAGAAAGTATCCGTGCAATTATTGAAGAAGAGAGACAGAAACTCTTGAAAGAGCATGCATGGAAATTGCTGGGTTATCTTCCTCGAGTAAGTGAATTGTATTTTAAATACCTTTAATGTCTGTACTGTAAATTGGTATTCTCTTGGATAGTTCAAGGTGAAGTTGCAGAACTGTGCAAGTTCCTGGAGTCAGTGGATGTCCTTATTGTGTCAGCTCATGTGCACTCACCTGTTCCTTTTTCTTTTGAGCTGGGACCCATTTACAGCACTGCTCTTTCTGCTGAGGGGCTTCGGGCTCTCTGGCACTACTGATGCCTTGTACAGAACTCACTGAAAGCTTCCACAGCACTTTGCACATGCAGTGTTTGAAATATGGAACCTGAGTTCTACAGCAGGGCTTCTCTAGCTAGAAAGGGGTCCACCACATCTTAAAACCTGTTTCCACCAAATTTATCAGTTGGGGTTTTGGCAGCAATTTCTTGCAGCTCTGGCCTGTCTGCCAAATATTCCATAACTATGGACTCTGCAGCAGTGCAATGAACTGCAGCATTTACAGAAGCATTTCCAAGCTTGCTCTGTTCATCCCTGTGTTTTTAAAAGTTAAAAAGATGGAAGCAGGTTTTGCAATAGGAATAAACTACAATTTATTTTGTATTATGCTTCATAATTGGAAAGATCTCCTAATAGTACACAAATGAACAGAGAGCTGCCTTAGGGATGTAAAAATGCATTTACAGTAGGGAGGGAACTATCCAGCTGGTTAAAGAAATTCTGCAATACTGGAAAACGTTAAGTAGAGCAGAGTTTAATTTTTATTCAAATATTAATACAATTATTGGTGCAGGAATTTGTAACACTTGGAGCGAGTTGTTCTCTAATGTAGATTTAATTAAAGGATAACTCATAGTGGCAACATTTTGATATACTTTTCTGGTTTGAATTTGCTGCTGTAGGAAGCCTTGGCAATTTCAGTGTCCAAGGCTCACACATGTGCCATGTATGATGTTCTACTTTTCTGTTCTCTGCTTCAACACTGTCTGAGTTGGGTGCTCCTACATCACATTACTTCACTCAAAATGGTTAAATAGTGAAGTGCTACCAAATTCAAAACTTTCCAATATAAATGCAGTTTGTAACTTTTTCCTCTTTTTTAAATGCTGCAAGATATGTTCTGTGGGTTATACATATTTTTAGCTGTAAAATTACTTTAGAATTAATTAGAAATTTAGATTTCTGGGTGCCCCACTTCTCTTCCCAAAAACATAGTTTTTGATTAAGTTGTCCAGCATTACTTGATTTCCCAAGTTATTTCTTTGTATGAGCTAATTCCAGCACAGGTAAAGGTGGAGACAGAGCCCCAGCCCAGCCAGGGCCTCTTTTCACTGCAGTTGCTTGATTTTACTAAACCTGCTCCTGTGCTGTACTGACTGCAATCACTCCTGTGAGCAAGAGAATGCAGCTAAAGGTTGTCTTTTGGCAGAACAAAAGGGGGGGCTCTGGGTTAGCACCAATTTGTAACTCATCTGTTCAGGTTTTGTGATGGTTTTCAGGCTTGATTTTCAGGCTTGTTTTAAAGGTAACATAACAGTATTATGGATACCATATTTGCTTCCATGGAAAATTTCAGAGATCCATAGCAATCTCTCTACTTTGTTTTACCTTCTGATGTGTGTTTCTTTCCTGTTAATGCAGGGAATACTCAAAGACGAAAACGACATTAACATGCTTGGAGAAGATTTCAGGTTGGCTTACCAGCAGAGAAGAGGTAATGAACTTTCAGAAGAGAGCTGAACCTTCCCCCAGCTCAGCTCCTGCTTTACCACTAGGTGTCAGCTGATTCCCAGTGAAAACTTCCATTTGCTGTTAACAGTGAGGAATTCCTTTTTAATAGCATTAACAGCCTTCCAAGACCGAAGTTCTAAACTGATGAGCAGTTAGTTTTATATAAGTGTGTGCTCCACTTACATTTTTCACAAATAAACTGTTCTGGAGTTCTCAATTACTCTCAGTCATGTAGCAATGTTAGAAATGTTTTCTCCAGCAATACAGCAGAAACCTAATCTCGCATGTGTATTCCAGTCTGGACTAAAGGATTCTCCTAATGCACTACTTCTGGGAAGATGTGGCTGTCCTGAGATTACACTACTACAATCCTCATCCAAATGTAGTGTGTCATCTCCACGGGGTAGGTCTGAGGTACTTCACTGGTAGGATCTAAGCAGAGACGTTGTTCCATTGTGAGGTCAAAACCACTGTTTACCTTTCTTTCAGTGCATAAACTGACTAATTTTTGTCCTATGTTCTTTTTCACTTACTCTAAGGGAGGAATCCATTGCAATAGCTGAGGTCTGGCAGAGGTTCACGCAAGCAGCACAGGCTTGTAGTGCTCCTGTTCATTAATGTACACACAACAGGCTCAGCTCATCTACCCTGAATCTGTTTTCTAGTTATTGGTTACAATGATGACTAATGAAATTGTTAAGGATGTAATGCTTGTAGAGCACCTTTGAATGTGGAGTTATCGCTCCTGCCTGTATCCCAAAGGAACAGCTGATAGCCAGGGAAAGGTTTAATATTTTCACCTTGACTGAAGGAACAGTTTTACACAATACAGCTCTATGGGACTACGGAGTCTGTCTGGGCAATGAGAGGCAAGTCTCATGTATAGTTATGCCAGCCAGGGGCTAAGATGTAATGGCTAAAACAAGTTATGGTCATTTCTATAAAAGAGCTGTTGGTGCTTAAATTAGATGCCAGACCAGCTAGCTTTGAGGGGAGATCTGTTACAGAGAACAGACAAGGCCAATTTTCCAACCACGTGTTTTAAAAAGGACATGACATTTTCTTCTCAACTGGATCGCTGGTTAATTTATTTCTGTTGCAACAAGGAATTTTCTGAGACTAAATCCTGACTTCCTTGGACTGAATATTACCATAGGTAAGGTACAGTTTTAAATGCTAAAACAGAGCAAACTGATAACCAAGTTCACTTGTTGGAATATTCCTTGCATGGTCTGAGCTTCTCTGCTCCTTACAGAATGGGCAGTTTGGCCTGACAATGAATTAGAAATTTGTATTTCATACAACATTACAACACAAGCTATCAGGCTTACAAAAGTTAAACAATTTAAACGTAAAATCAACAAAATCAATTCAGTGGGATATACAGTTATTAACTATTAACAAGGACTCATATACAGTCTCAAAATAATGTACTATCTGACTCATCTTTCAAATAGAAGTTGTTATTTAATGGAATCAATAATTTCCCCACTCAAGAGCTTTCATGAATTCCTCTTCGGTAAAAGAAAGCATCTTGGCAGCTTCAATGTGCATCTAAAAAAAAAAAAGAGCAGAAGGTAAAGTAGTGTGAGTGACCAATACAAAATCCTGGATAACTGGGATATTTTATGGGTTTTAATAAAGCACAGAAATTCCTGAAAATCTGACAACTCTTGTGACTTCTGAAGAACACATGTAAGAAAACTTGTCCACGTTCTTTCAAGCTGATCAATATACAATTTAACATTAAAGCTATTACAAAGCAAATCATCCTACTCCTGATTTTTAATGTCTTTGGGGAATTTTTTCCCTCTATCATTCTTCAGGCTGTCTGCTCTGTGCATCTGAACCTGCCACACAAATACTACACAAATAGCCTAAATCAGGTTTTTCTAATTCATTCAACAAAAGGCCTGTTTGAAGCAGACTTGAAGTCCTTCCACTGATTGTGAATATTGAGCACATGTGAGCTTCAGCTGCCCTTCCCCAGTGCCTTCTGCCAGAAGCTGCAAAGGGCAGGGTTAGCCCCAGTCTCATCCACGTTCCTCCAGTCACAGTCTCTTCAGAAAGGACAACTCACAGCATCCTCCTTCTGGGAGTAACACTTTTGGTAAGGAAAGGTAAGTGGCTTTCTCTCCTATCTGCAGTTCTGATACAGCATTTGTAATTGTTTAAAAATGTATTTAATGCAGTTTGTGACACTTGTCTGAGACCATGGGTTTGGTTCCCAGTCAGAACAGAACAGAAGTGCTGCTCTGTGACACCCATTTCAGTGAATTCATGTTCCAGAGGACAAAGCTACTTCATCTATAAGAACATATTTTGAGTGAATGTTGTGTAGTTTTCATTCTCAAAATAAATTGCAGAGCTAGAAGGGCCAGCCAAAGGCTGAGCTAGCACTGTTGCTGTTAGATGAATCCCCAGGATCTCCTCTGCATCCTGTTACTGCCAGAAAAATTCTCTTGCACTGAAAACGCATAAGCAGCCCCGCTTCCTCTTACTCCATGTACCTGTCCTCCTTTGCCCTGTGTTGGGGAAGTATTTCAGGTTCAAGGGCGTAGTTTCATATTGCAATTCCCAGTTCTTAGGATAAGTGTGTGTATTTTGCTCCCTGAAGTTGCCACTTCATACAGAACTATTCTTCCTCTAGGGGCTCAACAGCTTCAAAAGTGTTTACTAAATGTCTGGTGATCACTGAGTACTCAAAGGGTAAATAAAATGTTCTATTTTCTTATGTCTAAGGCTGGCCCTTCTTAAAGGGGGTTCTGCTTAACAAGCCACCATACATTGCTTGCTTTAGCTGTCTTACAGCTTTGGTTTGAGAGTGTAAGAAGTGCATTGACTCCATCGCAAAATGAATCCCATGAAATTCAGCAGAGTAAGCAATTGGAGGTGACCCGCTCTGTGATGTTAAGGTCCTGTCCAGACAGCTGTGCAGCCCATAGTTCTCCACATCTCATGCAGCCCCAGAAGGAAAACTGATAGAAATGACAGCACACATCCCAAGTATTTTAAGTGAAACGTGTGATGGAAACTAGTAAGTGGAAAATTGTTCAATTTGGGCAACATCTCTTAGTACACTTTCCTCTCATTTTAATTTCCTTCCATGTAAAGTCACAGTTTTCAGGATTACTTTATTGGACAACAGACACATTTAGCTAGAGGTTGTTAACTGAAATACACCCATACTCTGCTCCTTACCTTTTGTCTCTTCAAAATATCAATTAACTTTAACTGCTTTTTAAAACCTGTAATTAGCTCTCCTTTTTGTTTCTGCAGTTTCTTGTTTTCCGATTTTAATTCTTCAATCGTTTTGAGTTCTTGGTTAGCTACATCCTACCAAGGGAAGAAAAGGAGAAATGTATTAATTATGAAAGTGGTGCTTTAACCAGTGAAACCTGGCATTACATAAGAAAATGACAAACAGTAGCCACACATGACACTTCTGAAAAAGAAATGGGATTAATCAAAATACTCCCACATCAAAGCTTAAAAAAAGAAAATCTTGGCAATAAGAGCTGTGGTTTGCCTTTGTATGTATTATGTCTGTATGTATACTTCTCCCTCTTTCTAAACATGTCTCATTTTCACACAAATGAGGAAAATCAGAAAGGCTTTAACTTCATTCTGTACATTTCCTCTTCCTGCAGAGGTTGCAGTAGTGTCATCTAAGATAACTTATTGTGGCCTTTTGTGATTTGCTCCAAGTTAATTTTGGGGCTGCCTGTAAGAGATATGATGCTTTCCTTCCAAAGCCCATCAAGCTTTTTGTCTCATTCTAGCATTACTGAGTGATTACAGACTGGAAATTCTTTTCCTAAGCACAGTACCTTGTTGCTTTGCTTAAGTTTATTCAGCTCCACTTTATACTTTTCCACTTCTTCCAAGGCCCTGTTTAAACGAACTTCTGTTGCACTCTGAGTGGCTGCAGCCTGCTTTTGGGCACGTTTTAGGTTCTCCAATTCCTATTTAAGAAAGGACAAACCCAATAAAAACATCATGAATAATGGCGTTTTAATGAATCCTGTATCAACAACACACTTACAAAAAGGCTCACCCTTGAAAGCTGAAGAGTCTGTGAACTTCTTTGGCCTGCACACAGAATCTGTCTCAAAGACAATTTGATTGTTAAAACATCCCCTTCTCCTTTGAAATCTTGAAAAGGGATCTTTCTCATCTTTATTTTTTTTAAGCTTCTCTTGTAATAATTGTGAAGCTGATCATGTAAGACCACAGGACTGACTGAAAAACCTTGTATGATCAGTCAGAAAAAGGGAAAAAAAATCACTATGTCCACTCTGTGGCAGATTTTGGAATGGTGGCTCACGTTCCCAGCTGCTTCTTCCCACCTGTTCCTTTCACCTCTTTGCCCCAGAGATTACTACGTGCAATTACCACCAAAAAGTTAAAGCAGCCTACTGAAGATGGCTGAGGGTAGTAACTATTTCATCTGGCAGAAAATAGTTCATCAAGTGTTATGGCACCAATCAAAACAGTTGTCTCTTGACTCTGCTGACAGTATTTCATAGTTCTGTAAGTGGGGAAATGAGAGAAAGAGACCAAGCTGAGGAACAGAGTAATGAGACTAAAGATCAGGGAATATAGATAACAGACAAAGTAAAAGAAATAAACAATTCTGGCAGAAAGAGCACATCTTGTGTTTTATGAAAAAGAAATAGACTTTTTCTTTAAAGTATCAAATTTTTAGTAACGGGCACAGAAAGATTCTTTTAACCAACTCAAGGTAGAGAGGGGGCTTACTGATAATGAGGCAGCCCTCAGACTGCCTCATTTCTGAGTAATTCTTCTATTTTCTCAATTCTACACCTGCTCTGTGGTGGTTACTTAAGACTTCCACATCATTTGTCCAAGAAATACATACTAATTGACCTCTTTGTCTCATATCAAGATGATGAAGCTGTGAATAAAGTCAACTAAATCTTTCGTGCTATGTATTTTATTCTGCATTAATATGAAAAGCTTTGGAATATAGTCTTTCAAGCACTAAATGACCGAAAAAAATAGTCTATATGCAATGCAAATTACTTAGCTAATCAGATCATTTAATGAAAGAATTCTAAGAATTCTTTTAGGGATTTTTGACATTTACTATGACACATAACACCTTATCAAGGACTTTTCTGCAAGTCATCCAGTGAGGGTATATTGTTAAATATATTCAACTCCCAAGTTTTTAATCTTAAGAATGCCTGAAATAAGTGTTTTATTTTGTAACTAGGCAAGGCTTCTGCCATGTCTTCAATACTTTAAGTCAAAGCTGGATTAGTTTTCGCACATAATGTTTTTCTAGGAGGGGGGAGAATAAACTACTTTGTTTTAAATTTGTATCCCATTTCAGTTGCTGGATTTTCCACTGTTCTGACATGGCTGAGGCACTTGAGTATCAGCAGGGGCTGTGATGGCCCATGAGTAACCCTTACCAGGCCTTCTGTCCTCCCAGCAGCAGCGTAGGCAGCACTGCTATCTTTAGGAAGCTCTGCAACACCTCCCCAAAAAACAGTTGAGAGAGACAATGTGTACTTAACATCAAGCCTTTCTTCAAGGCAAGTGATAAACCCCTGCACAAAGGCTCAAAAAGAGTAAGAGAACAACTTTGGTGTTCCCCTGACCACTATCTAACATTAGAGCTAAGCTGAACACACAAGGAAGGAATGTTCTTGTAGACCAGTGGTGAAAAAGAGATGGGAGAGGTGATAGCATTTATTAGATCAACTAGATAGAAAAGAATGGAAGTTTCTGGGAGCATCAGAATTCAGCTGCTGCCTTAGGTGGGTGCTGCAGCAGAAATGTTTACAGAGACCAAACACCAAAAGAATGAAATGTAAAAATAACAAAGTAGTTACCATGTTTCAGGTAAATTGTGAAAAGCAGGTGGGAATCTTTGCTTAGGCACATACAAAAAGTACCTGGGGCATTAAGGAAGTTAACAAAAACTTGATAATCTAAGGAGTATGGGGAAGCATGTATCACAACGTAGGTCTACCATCATCGACACTGCAACAACACAAAAAGCAATAAAAGCCCCCAAATCAGAGGTTACATTTGTGCTCTCTCAGCTATACAGAAAACTTTCTTTAGACTGAAAGTAAGAGCTGTGAGAGTTTAGCAGCACAGTAGCACCATTTCAAGCCTGTGTTCACAGGAAATTGCTTTTAAATGTCTAGAATTGATCTACACTACATTAATTAAATAGGACTGAATAATACTTCATATCTAAAAAATAGAGCAGTTTTCAGACTCCTAAATCCACAGGAGATTTAAGCAGTTACTGCAAAATTATTTTTACATGCGTGGTCTTTGCAGTTAGATAATTTATTATAGCAGAAAAAATATGTAAAATAACTTCTGAATTAGCAGAGAACCTTTCATTACATACATTTGTGTTTTTTGCTGTCTTAGTATTTTCAAGAATTACCACTATTTTTCATGATCATGACTGATCAGTAACCTCGATGAATTCTAGAAAACACAGCCTATGAGGAATAATTGAAGCAACTGAGGATGGTAAATCCCAAGCAAAGACCAGTGAGGGGAGTGACCATATTCTGGATATGGTACCAGTACAGAGGAAGTGAATAAACTTTTCATCCCATTTCCTAAATACTTTCTAACTGTGACTGTGTGCAAGGAAATGGTTGAAATTGCCATTCCAGAAGGCTTTAAGTACAGGTGAAACAATCTTATGTCCAGGATGGTTTGAATATAATTTGTTCTATCTTGCTTTAAGATAAGGGACTAAATGACTATAAATCTCTAGGCCCTATTTGCTGTGAGCTGATGAGTAGGATAAATACTAGTACTGAATATTTTTTCTGACAGAATCACAATCAGTGTAAGGGAACTTAAAACCTCCAAGTATCTGCACAAAAAGAACACAAAGACCATGTTAGTTTTAAAATGCCAGAACTACGAAACATTAAGATGCAAGCATGCCCACACAAATCCGTAATATGATTTAGTGGAAGTATGAGACTGATGGGCTGAGTTGTGTTCTGTTTTCCCCAAATTTTTAACTGAAACATTCTCCTGGTTGCATTACATGTACTACACAACACTATATGTATTACATGGTTTTGAAGTCAACCTCTCTAGCTCTGAGGAATTAAAAAAAATACGTGCTGCCCTTAAGATTAAGTTCCAAACAAACAAAGCTGTGTACGCAGCCATCTGCTGTGCCAGGCACGGGCACCGCTGTGCATGTGTGGGACAGCAGCAGCCACGCTCACTTGGACTCAGCCACGCTGGAGTGCCTGCTTTTCCAACAGTCCATTTGCAACAACAAAGACATCCCTTCCTTTACCTGCAGAAGATACTAATATAAGCTGCAGGTGCTTTTTAAAAAAATGTTCATTAAGTTCTACAGCTTACAATAGAATTTACAGAAGCAATTTTTTAAAAAGTATGATTAAAAAAAGGAAAAAATGGATTTTCCTTGTACTTTTCAGGATTACTTTTTAAATTTGACAGCAGTTTCTGAAAAGGTAGTTTTGTCTCTTGTGGGTCTTTTACACAGGAATTTAATTTTAAAACAAAGAAATATACGATTGTAGAAACAGAAGAAAAGCAGTTAGCAAAATATATTATTTCTTACTTTAAAAAAAAATATTAGGCCATTTAAAAATACAATTTATAAAACTATTAACAGACATTGAAATGCTAATCAGATCATTGGATACAGCTCTATCAGTCCATCAGGGAACAAAGGGTAATTTGATGTGAGTTTTTCCCTTTTTTGAGATAAATGAGACTAATAGCTGCAATACCTTTTCTAGTGCAGTGACCTCTTGTTGTAACCCTTCGGTTTTTTTGTTTGCTTCTTGTGACAACATTTTGTACTTCTCAGTCTGAGACTGCTGCAGGCTGATTGTTCGTTGCAGTCTTGTGTTTTCTTCCTCAGTATCTTTAAGCCGAGTTTCTAAATTCTGATTTTCATCATCCTGTATGGCAGTAATTAGCAAAAAAACCCAACTAAATTATTGCAAGGAAGCAGAAGGGTAATGCAGTAATAATATCTTGTGAATAAAAGGCAGTAAGAATATATGTGCTGTAGATCTAGAAACAGCAACAAGTAAGACTAAGGAAACAAAACACTGTTTTACCAAGGTAATACTTTAAAAACCAGTAACACTATTCTCATTTTATTTTATGCAGTCTTTTACTTGAAACTGTCTTGTAGCAATATGTAAGACATTTCTCATAGCCCAAAGGTTTTGAAAATAATCAAAATGTTATAGAATAATATGAATAACAGTGGCACATAGGTATTTTGTGACAATTTCATGAGAATAGCTAGATGCACACATTAGGAAAAATTATGGGAAAAGGAAGAGAATGTAATTACTGATAAACCAATCCATTATGTTTTAAGATATTATCTGGTTTTGACTTAAAAGCAAGCTAATGATCCAGGATACATCAAGTATTCAAATTTAAGATTCTCTTAACATGAAGTGAATCCCGTATTAGATTCATGACCTACTGGCAATTACATCCCACATTAAGCATTATAATTCAAGGCATTTTTCTTTTATAACCTTTCAAACTTTATAAGTGAATACTAATGTAGATTATTTCAGAGACACATTATGCCCTGCTTTTCTTTAAGAAAAAGAAACCAAGGCATGTACAGAAATGGAATTTCTGTGAAAAAAGTCTCTCTCTGCTGTTCTCTCAGCCCCTTGGAATACAAGCTTCCCACCTGGGAAATCTGTGTGCTTTATCCTAAGCTTCTCATGACTTCATGCACCTCAGAAACTCCCACCTCTTTATATTTAAACAAATGTACTCCTTCCTTGTAACAATTGGACTGTGAATTGGAACCAAACCCAGAATCTATCTCAAGGCTTTGCCAAAATGAAATTTTTGGGACCTTCTGAATGTAATAAAGTTATTTTCACACCAGAGAAACTAGAACCCAAAATGATACATTTACATACAAAGTGCTAAGGGAGCAGGACAAGAATAAGTACAAGGTTGTCTGTCATCTGCTACAGGAACTGAATTCTGTAGTGATTTTGGCATGGAATGATGAAGTTCAATAGCTACTGACAAAATTATATTTGATTTGAAAATGAAAATCTAATGTAAACTTTCTTCTGATCACAGCATAAAAGTATGGAAATGCAGAAGCACCTGTGTTGATAAAAATAAAAGAAAGTACAGATATAAAATATCAAAATCTAATTACTTCTGAAGATTTTCTTCATGTACTTATCTCAAAAAACTCATTTAATATCATCCTGCTCCTCAACGCTAAATAAAAAGCTTGTAAGAAAACATATAGGTGTTTTGCCATATGTTCTTAATGTCATCATCACATTTGGGCCTGGGGAATAGGTGGAAAAAAGCATTCTGAAGTTAAGAGACCACAACTAAAAATAATCCAGTTATGTAAAATGGAAAGTTACTTCAAAAACCTTGCTTGATTACAAATACATGAATAAGAAGTGATCTCTCTGGCAGACAGATATGAACTACTTAAGGCTTTACAGTTCAAGAGCTGTTTGAGCATCACTTTAAAATATATTGCCAGACAGTGCAGATCATAAAATTCACTTGTACATTCTAACAGTGAAATATCAGTGTGGCTTCACAATGCCTTAAGTTCAGTCTGATATGCCCAAATATGTAATTCCAAATATTGTCCTCTGCATCAGTTGTACTCTTGAGAACAGAGCCTAATTTCTTTTTTGTTTAGAATATTCCACTTAAAATGGAAGCTCTTTCCACACTTGATCCACTGATGACACTGAAAGCACCTGACTGTATTTCTCAAGCTGTTCTATTCTCATTCTACCCTAAACATCCATCTCATCCCAGCAGCTGGCTCTGGGCACCACTCTCCTCCTCTCTGCACACCACAATCTGCATTTCACCACTACTGTTTCTTCCTCCTCCTTCCTCCTTTTTCTCAGGCTCCGCTCTCCTTCCCAGCAGTGATGGTTTGGGACTTTGCAGCACCACAGTGGCCCTACAGCTGGGGTGTGTCTTCATTCCCAGTGGTTCTTTCTGGACCCAAATTATTTTCCATTAAGTGCATTTTGCAAGCGTTTAGCCCAAGATCACATACAGAAAGTACCACCCCTGACTCTAAATTCGTAGGGTATTTAAAAAAAACAGAACTTTAACTCTTAATACTTGAAAAGGAAAGGTTGAGAGAATTCTGTTTTGTGATTATTTGTTAAAGAGGAACCTATTCCATTTCTAGATTAAAAAATTAATCTCTTACCTTTTTTCTGCATTCAAACACTACATTTGCCAGGTCTTCCTGCGTCACACGTAGCTTTGCCTTAAGAAATCTGATTTGAGCTTCTGTGAATGTAAAAAGTTACATTTAATATACACAAGTACTCATTATTCAATGCAGAAAAGAACCAAAACTGATGCAAGAACTCACTTTCATCTTCTTGTATTGAAAAACACATTACGTTGTTTATAATTATTGAAGAGAAATAGGCAAATAAAAACTCAGATTTCTAAAAAAGTGGTGCAGGTTTCTCACTCTTAGGCAGAGCTTTGTATAGATTTTTTCCTTTTAATGACTGAACTTGACATCTTTAAAATGTAAAAGACTCATAATTCTCAAAACTGAAGCTTACTGAAAACTTGCATCATACCATGCTGTACATGACAGCACTTCTTGAGTTTGAAGTCAACAAAACTATATTGTAGGGCATGTTATGTTGCAATCCAGCTGGAGCTGCAACTTCTGTAGTTACAGCCAAAGTAATTTTAAACTGTGCACAACAAGGAATTCGATGTAGACTGCAAACCCCTCCTAACAGGTAAATATCCCTCCCACACAGTAGTCTATGCTTTTTAAAAGTACACTGCTAACATTCTTCAACTAATAGTTTAAAATTAAATCTGTTTAATCAGATCTTTTTTCCAAATGAAATACTTTCTTGCTCTTGGACAGCTAAGAAATGGACTGGCATGACAAAACAAGCTGTGTGTGAACAGTCTGTTCTCATACTTCCTATTCCCCGGATCATTCACAAGGAACTTCCCCTGAACTTCCACAGGCATAAAGCATGGAAACAGTCTGAGGATCAAGTTGACTAACACAGGAATAACCATTATTCACAGTAGTTACAAGGGGAAAAGAATAAAGTGGAGGAGGAATATCTGGATCTAAGAGTGGAGAAATGGATGGGTACGTGTGTTCATTTGCTGTAACAGGAATTCGTTTATCTTCACCCACCTTCCCTCATCAATTGCAGCTGAAGCTCTAACTCTGCAGAGGCCAGTAATAAGTACAATTTAGGGAAACACCATGAAAAAATACGATACAGACTGACTTTTATTCCTCCTGTTATATCCTTGCTAGCTTCTGGTAACTAGTGGCTATCAAGATGGAGACTATAATGAAACCTTCATGTTTAATCCCCTTTCAGGTACTTCTATACTATTAAGTGTTTTGATTTTCTTCATAAACATATTGTAGTTTGGCATTTACCATATCCTTTGGCAATGAGCTGGCTAATTTAATTATGCATTATGTGAAAGAGAAACACTTTGTATAGCTCTCTTTAAATCCAATTTAATGTGGCATTTACTAGTGTTTGCACTAGAGAAAGACAGCTTTCCCTTTACCATTACTGTTTTCATTACAGATCTTTCATATTGCCTTTAATTGTTTTGTTTTCAAACTGAAGATTCAAATTCAAGCTGTTCTACACTTCTAATTGCACTGTACACTCTGAACTGTGTCTTTGCTAGTTCTACATCCTGGATTTGAGATGGGGTGTGCAGAACTGTGCCATTCTCAAGATGGGGTGGGATAAATTACATAATAGCTTAATGGTAACAGTACAATATTCTGTTTTTTGTTATCTTCTGAAGGACTTCTAAAAATTAATTTGCCTTTTCCACTGTGAACAGGCAGTAACTTTATGCTTTTGGAGATTGTTTAGTTATCTCTAATTAAGGCAAGCCCGCTCAGTAGTAGGTGTAACTGGAGTTGTGTAGTAGGTGGGATTGGATAGCTGTGTCTTCTGTCAGCGTTACTCTGCACTCTTTAATACAGAATACAAACTTGTGCTCCATCACCTCACTCAGTACCATGAGATTCTTTTGCAATACTTCAGCACCAGTTTTAACTACTCTAAAATCATTGTTTCATAGACAAATTTCTTTACCAGCTCTCAGTGTAAGCTCCATGACAGATTCCTCTAGGGCTATACCACTACCTGTAAAAACTGGTTCTTTTTACCATTTTGTTTCCTCTTTTACTCAGCTATTAGTCCACAGACAACTTCTGTCTTACTCAGCTGTGTGTCATTAACAGCACTTGGTAGTAAAACCTGTGAAAATTCAAGTGCACAACTAGAACCAGATCACTCTTGGGAGGTGCCTGTGATCCAAATAATTTGAATTCTGACAAGGGGTAAAGATAATTAAACAATTAGCTTCCTAACTGGTCAATTTTAATCACCTGATGAGGCTGATAAGGGGGGAGTATCACTTCATAGGATGGTCTTAGGTTATAAAGTAACCAATGATTTAGGGTCTGATAAACAAGAAAAGGACATCTGAGAGACTCTGATACCCTACAAGAAGGAACAGATGTCTTGAATTCTTGAGATAAGCTGAAGATTAACATGAAGTGCAACAATACATTCAGGTATTTTATTCATATGTGTGAGGGTATATTAGATAAAAATAGAGCTTCATGTTCAGCCTTCTCTATGTCTGTGTGCTTCTATCATTGCTGGTTACTGCAGAGTTGAATCATGACCCACAAAAACAGTCCCAGACTAAAATAATGTCTAAGCTACTATGTTGGCAGAAAAATGGCTGCTCTGTGGTAACCTGTGATCATGAAATACAGGGAACCCAATTCCAGGAGGAGTGCTGCAAGAAGCTAAGGGAAAGGACAGTGCTACGGAATCTTATCAGCACGTTGGCCTAAATAGCTGGGCACAGGCACACAGGCCTAAGGAATCCAATATGGATTATCCCTCTCTGTAACAGGGCCTCCTTAATACCTGTGTCTGCTTCCTTGTGAACACCCTAACTGTTCTGGGAGTCTGGCACTGCTGGAATGCTCTGCAATAGCATATTTACCACATTAAGGAGGCATTCAGAGTGTTCTAAACAGTCAATATCAAATTAAAAATGCAATAATCAATCCAGAGGATTTTTATTTCATCATTAAAGTTACAGAAACAATCCTCAATACTCCAATACATACCCTTGGTCCCTGATTACAAGGCACCAGCAATAACTCTTCTTGAGTTGCCTTGAATTAATTTGGTGTAAGTTTCCGATGCAAACCAAAACAATTTCTTTTTGGTTCAGGAAGAAAACTATAAAAAAGTTATCTGAGGATCTGTTTAGGGAGACTTGGTAACAGAAGATGTGCACAGAATTACATGAGGTTAGAAACCAAGCTATTTCTGTGTTGGCATGCTTGTTGACATCAAGCTGTTAGATTAAAAGGAGAGGGCTCAGGCACTTCGTGCTACTGCGGTGAATCTCTGACTTCATGCTTACTTTAGCGTTGTAAGGAACTACACAAACTCACTTTTATCACACCAGAGCCAAAAAGACAGATGTGCGTCATGCCTTTAGCCTCGCTGGCAAATGCTGCAACCCCTTCCTGCTCTGTTTCTAGGACAGACATAAACACCATTTGGAGTGGGAAAATATCTGGAGGATTCAAATTCAAGGACTGTAGCTGAAACATTACCTCGTTTCAGCCACTTGCTAAGATCCACAGCACTGGTCTGAGGAAAGGCTTTTGCCTCTAAAGGCAGAGTCTGTGCAAAGACTGAAGCTCATCTTTTTGGAAATACAAGCTTAGCATCGTGTACTTCTGTTTCCTCAGTGAAATGAATCAAATGTTATGCACTTATTCAACATATGTAACCATCCAAATACCTCCCTACAAAGGTGGAAAGGAAGATAAAAATTCACTTTTCCTCATAATCATTCATATGTGACCTGATCTTCCTCTAGGACTATGTAAAGAGGAAAAACCTTCTTTCCCTTTTCCTTTAAGTTAAGGGCTTTAGAATTTTCCCTGTAATTTTTACAGAAACTCCTTTTGTCTCTCCCCAGGAAAACCCATTTCTAACAGTCACAAAGCAAGAATAAAGGTACTAACCATGGAAGGAAACTTACCTGTTCCCATTTCATTTCCAACCCTTGGAAAAATATCATCATCTTGACAGTCTGGTAAGACTCCTTTCTTTAGTTTTTCTTCAACTTTGCTTATTGTTTTTGTTAAAGAAAAACCTATGCAATCTTCCAGTACTGCAACACCATCAGCACTTTGTATTTCCATATTTCTTATTTTTGAACTAAAAAAATGAAAAACCTAGATTTTAAATTTATAATACATTATACATTTGTAAGTTTTTTTGTATTTGCTGTTTTTAAGAGTGTACAGTTATTTACATAGTGCAATTTCATTACCTGCATTCATATGAAAGATGCATTGATGGCAATTTCTCATTTTCTTTCTGTAAGATACCTTTACCATATTCCACATAAATAATTACAGGATTCTACATACTATAATGTAGAAGACAGAGAAACCACTACCATTTTCAGCTGAGAAGATTCTGGCATGGTCTTCTCATCTCAACAAATCCATAACTAAATCAGAGTAAAGCAAAGAAACAGAGGAATGTTCTATTGGCTTTGGCTACTATCCTGTTTTAATTTCTGCTCTTTCCACTCCCCACCACATTATCTTGTAGAACTCTGTTGCCCCTGGCTGTACTCCTACCTTACCAGTTTCTGCATCATTATGCCCAGCCTAGGAAACTTCACTGATCCTAGAGGTTGCATATCAATATTTTCATAAAACCAGAACACAGGGTAACACATCACCTACACAGAGTATCTCCTCAGCTTTCTCCTATAGAAAGGTAATCTTAGATCTCACAGGATCTGAAGCTCCTAACTTCATATTCCAACATATCCTCATTCCAGTGCAGCCTCCAAACTCCTTCTAGCTCCTAACTTTCTCCCACAACTTTGGGGTTGCTCCACAGGCTCTGTATCTGCACAATTCCACTGCTAAATCTCATGATGGGGTGCCAGCATGACAGCCTCCCCTGAACTGCCCAAGGGAGGTCTGAAGGGCCTCCAGGGACTTCCAACTCCTGTAAGACAGCCTCGGCCTCTGCCAATTCCATGTCCTGCCACCTTGCAGACAATTTTCATCCTATTTTGGTATTATGCCATATCTCACAGTAGTTTTAATTTTCTCTCAGGATCTTATGGATTTTTCGACTCTTCTCTCTTTGTGCAGATCTCCATTTTTTGGTTTTACAACCTTGAATTTGCTACCTACAGAGCTGAAGCTTTTCAGCTTGGAGCCCCTGGAACCTGTGTTGTATTACCGAGCCTCTTGTCCTGTGAGCCCAAGATTCACTACAACAGAGGAGGCCCTTCAAGGCCTCATGCTTCCCAGCACCAGTCTGATCACAAATCAGGCCGTAGCACCCAAGTGTGCTCTCCCAGGTTGCCTCAGGTGTTCTATTTGTGCTCACTGGACCTCCTTTCACTGAAGGACTTTACAGAATTTAGCTGTCAGCCTTGAGAAGTGCTAAAGCAGAAAGCAACAGTTTCATTGCTGTAATATTAATCACATACGTTCACTGATAATTTTTGGTTCAAGTAAACAGAGATAGCCACATGGTGGAGCTGACTGAGGAGGACCAAAGGTTTGGTACATTTATTTGTATAAATATAAAAGCATACATCTATAAAATAACTTGACAGACAAAAATAGCAACTAAAAGATTTCATGACAAACCAAATGAGATGTCTGGTATACCTTGAAGTTGTTCTTTTTTCCTTACTTGCAGAGTATGGTCTGTTCTGAGCTGTGGGCACAGAAGGAAATTTCTTCTTGTTTTCTACCTAAAAGTTTTTTCAGAAATTAGTGGGGTATTATTATTATTGAAATACTTTTTTCTAGGTTTTTTTCATGCTGTTTTTTTTTTCTTCTTCATATATCCATACTCAAGGATAGTTTTCAAAGTATGGTTTTCAAACTTTCAAAATGACAACTTCTCAATTTTATTTGCACTCATCTTTAGCTTGCAACTTTTATGTCTCTATGCCCTAATTGTAATACACCCAATAGTCATTGGCTTGTGGGAGTTCTTCCACACATACTCCTAATAAATCTATGCACAAGCAAGGCTCTGAGCTTTTATCAAGGTATTAATTATTGGACTGTCATCATACCTTCAAAAATATGGTATTTTATCGATTATTTTAATCTTCTAATGTCCCAGTTGAGGGAAGATTTAACAATATTTCTGTTACTTTCACCCAAATATTCTGAAAAAATAAGAGTTTTCTATTATATTCTGATAAATAACTGCAGATGGTATTTTAGAAGCTTCAGCTCACCTCATGAAAGCTTCAATACAATTGTAGTTACAGACTATTGAGATTGTTCCTAATCTTATTTTTCCATTATATTTTCTAAATTCAGTTACTCTGTTTATTTTTACATCTAGAAGACACTAGTACTGCCTTTAGTATTATACAAGTGAGGGAGGGAAGAAAGCAAGAAATTAATTATGTTCTAATATTTTGCACTTGGAATTCTTAATTTGATGTTCAAAACACAACATTTCTCTCTGTGCTGAAGAGAAAACAGAATACAAAAATTAAACATGATGTAAGTCCACTTGACCACCAGTGGCAGTGAGGAGCCCTGGTAACACTGTCCCTGCAGCACTGCTTTGGGCATCACTTCCCTTTGCTTGTCACCCATGTAAGCCCCAGTGTAGCCTCAAAACCACGAGTCATTATATTATTGAAATTATGCTAGAATAGAAATTAACCAGGATAGTTTTGGTACCTTGGCAAGTGAGTGTGTAAGAGATGAAACTTTGGGACAGAGTGGATCTCTGCATTGGAAAAAAAAAAAAAAAAATTAATTCACTGAACATCTATAATAATGTAAACACCTTGCAGTTAAAATACAACCCCACTGTCAGAATCAGGAGAATAACATTTTATATGTCTAGAATAAACAATATAGCTAAGGTGGGAACATATACTTCAAGTATAAATTCAGTCTCATTTGCTGTCTGTCCAGTCTACCTCATCTGTGACCCAAATCACCTGGTGAGTCTATGGTATCCAATACAACAGTACTTATGTACCAGAATCCTGATCTTGTCTCTTGGAATTCAGGCTTGTTAGATCAATGATTCCCTGTACCAGGGAGTACTCAGGCAGGAAGCACAGAGTTACAGCTTCCCCAGGACAATCCAGTACCAGAGATTGCCAGCAGCTCACTGGGTTACACCTACCTGACACACAAACCCTGAACTCATACAAACAAAGTGAAGATAAACCGGTGTCCTCTACATCCTATGAGGAGGTAGCTCCACCTGTCCTAGCAAGGTCAGACTGACTGTTGTCAGGTCAATTGACAGGGACTGTCAAAGGAATATGAGGTGGAGTAATTTATAAATTAAGCCTCATAGAATTTTCTCTGAAATAAGTATTATAAATATGGTATCCATTTTGCAGACAGGGAATAAAACCAGGAATAAAAAAAGCAGCTTTCTTATCTGCTTATTTGGCTGAAAACTGTGCTTCTTAGTAACCGAATTTCAGGTTAAATGATTATTTTTAAGTCTATTGAAATTAAGTAGAAAGATTTAGCAGGCTGTGTACTATTCAGGTCAAATTCCTTGTCAGATAGATATATATAGATAAATATATAAAATTTTGCTTTCAAAATGAGTAATGTGAATGTATATTATTGCAATGAATGGCTATTTTTTAACTACTCTTTATAAATTTTTTACTTCAATTAAAATGGTGGCTTATAAAAGATTTTGAATAAAATTTAAATTTCTGGCTCATCAAGTCACCTAATTTTTTTGCCAGGCTGATTTGAGCAAATGTTTAGATCTTGCCTTTAAAAATTTCACAGACATTCATCAACAAGAATTATCTGCACAAAGCTCCGTATTTTATTAATCCAAAAAAAAAAACCCCAACCAAAAAAATCCCCCCCCCACCAAAAAACCTGGAGAAATCATCTGTGTGTGGCTGGCAACAGACTTCAAGAATAGGATGATTAGTTTTTCTCTATTTACCCTATTTTCCTCAAGCTTCCTCCCTATTGGTTAGCCCTAGGAGCATGCAGAAGGTGAGGATTTGCTGCCACAGAAATAGCAGTTATATGTTATTCTGAAAAAAACCGAAAATACAACATGCTCTATACTCAAGAAAACAAGTATGTTCTTTCCCCCAATAGACTAATTTTTTCCTACTGTATCTGTTGTCTTAGGGTCACCTCAAAAAAAACAAAACAGAAAAAACCCAAACAGGAACAAAGCAAAACAAAAAACCCAGCCTCACTGTAGCTCTCAAATTCTCCTTGTTTAACCCTAACGGTTTCTTTCCCGTTCCACATCCCTGACACCCCATTTTGAAAGGCCGCTTTGCAGCTGTGCGGCTGTACGGTCGGTGAAATGACTGTGGAAATCCCGCAGAGGCGCACAGCTGAGCAGCCCGAGGCCGTGGCAGCAGGGGCCCCGCGCTGCTGTTCCCGCTCCATCCCGATCCAGCCCTTTCTGCCGGCTGCCCCCGGCCCAGCCCCAGCCCCAGCCCCAGCCCCGGCCGTGGCTGCCCATGCGCGGCCCGGCCCAGCGCCGCCAGCCGGGCGATGGCTGCAGAGGGAAAGTGTAAACAAAAGCTCATTGCCGTGCGCTCTCACCGGAGCTGCTTTGTTGCTAAGTAATTCAAATTTCCCTGCAGAAAATATGCTGCAAGAACTCCACAACAACTTCATTTAAAATATACGCTGACTTGGAGAGTGACTTAAATATTTGTTGTCTTTTTTTCCTACTTTGTTTACTCATTTGTTTTTTCCCTTCAACCTGTCATTTTTTCCTCTCAATACCACCTCTTTCTTTGCTTCAGTTCCTCCCTTTCTTTCCGGTTGCTTTAGTGATTCTCCTTAAAGGAATCAATAGAAATTTCAACGAGATATTTCAAAAATATCTCAAGTGTTTCCTTTAGATTTAAGGCCTATCTGCTTGCACAATTTAGAAAGAAAAGAATTTTTAATTAAATATTAAATACTTGGAACTAATCTAATTGAATGGCCTCAGTGTTCACTCATGGATAATCAGTGTGCCCAATTCCTAGCACACATTTCTAATTTTTTTCACTACAGCATGCGATTTCCAATCTTCTCTCATGTAAGTTTACCAGAACACTATGTTTACCAGACTGTGGTTGTTTTAAGGTGTTTTAATTTAAGCTGGTAATTGGTAGGTCAGTTGATACTCTGACATGCTAATTGCCCTTTTTGTTTCTTTTTTTTTAATTCTTCCAACACTTCAATTTATTTCTAATGTGTACCATCAAAGCTAATAATTCCTTTTGTGGGGCTGAATCTTCCAATCACATTACTTGATAAAGCAGCCCTAAAACTCAACTCCAGTTTGAAGTTCTTAAAAATTCTCTATCTAATGTTCAAAATCCATCTAACAGAACATAAAACTAAAGTGAGATCCAGAATTTGTTTAAAAAGCATGATTATACTGATGGATAACACATTAAGTTGCTTGCCCCTCACTCCCTCAGCTATGGCTTTAAAATAAGTCAGGAATAATTTTAATTGTAGTAGCAAACTTTTGCTGGTAGTCAGGCTTCTATCATAGAAGCTGACTTGCTGTCACACCTCTTTGTGTATTGAAAACCCCTTTTACTTTTAGAAAAACTCAATGTCTTTGCTTTTATTCTACACAAAAGTAACTATTTGATCATCTTTATCAGACTTTCATGCACACTATTTGAAAAGTTTCCCAACTGCAGCTTAACATTTGAAGCATTTTGTAGTCTGTTCCTGTATCTTTCTTATCCAGATTAGTGGCGTCATAAATTTAGGAACCTACAGATCAGATCCTTGATAAACTGTGTATTAGTCTATCTTAAATGCACCCATTTCCCACACTACCAATATACCAACCCTTGAACAACTAAGGCAATAATGCCCCTGAATGACTAAGGGAAAACAGCCATGTCCCCACTCCTGAGCTGAGGGGTTTGAACACTCAGGTTGTGATCATCCAGGCCAAAGGCAAGCGGGCCCCAGCACTGTAATGGTATCCACATTCCAGAGGGTGGCAGCTCAATGTTTGCCTGTCTTAGGGTTTTGTGTTTGTTTTCATCAGGCATTTCCTGTCCCAGGAACACTTAGGCCAAGTTAAATGTGAACCAGTATCTATTCCTTCACTTTGTCAGCTGAACTGTTAAAAACCATCCACTGCCAAGTGCCTACTGTTTGGTACTGCAATGAAACCTGTAACCTTACCTTGCTCTTTTACAAAGGTCAGCACTACTTAGTATCTTAGATAGAACATTCCAGCAAAACTAAGCCTTCCTTGAAATAACAAGGAACAACACTTGCTTAGGATCACTTTTTTTTTAAATAATAGGAAAAAAATTAAGACTCCACCAATGCAGTATGCAGCAAAGACAGATAAAACAGGAGCATGATTAGGACACAAGTTAGGGCGTGCAGGATCAGTGTGAGGTTCCCCACCAATTATACACAGCAGTTGTAAAGCACATACCTCTGTCTGTCATCTTCAGGTGACCTGCTCTGTACTGAAGCTGGCTGAGATAGTATCTTCTGTTGGCCTTTCTTCATTAAGAAAAGAAAAAAAACTAGTTGATTTCGGGGGAATATAATCCATTAAAGATGAATTACCTATTTGTAAATCACAAATCACAGTAACTACAGTCTACTATGGAAAAGAATGGAAACCATAGTCTACTGTGGAAAAGAACTTCTGAAACACAGGAAAAGATGTCTAAAAATGAAAATGCCGTTGCTATTTTGTTGTTAAATGTATATCTGTGCAATCTGGCAGTGCCATGTGGTATATTAAGTGTCCTAAGAATATTTCATTTTCTGCTATATTTAGAGAAGAAAAAAACAGTGGTTTTGTTGTTGCTGTTTTCTAAAGGGAAGAGACTAGATGCTATTTTGGCCGTTTCATCTGCTCCTGTTCAAATGCCAAGCATTTAGCCTCATCTTGTCACTGCTCAAGAGAAGAATATGTTTTCACAGGCCATAAAATTGAAGTTTCAACAGTAGGAAAAGTGCATACAAGTACAGCTTTCCAGAATACTTAGTAATTTGCTTTTTATTAAGCCTTGTTTATTTGAATGAGTGTACTTACAATGAATATTTCTAATATGCAGAACACCTTCTCCAAACTGTTTTGGGTATAAACTATACCTGCCCCGTTCCCTTTTTATTCAGTTGTCCAACTTTCATATAAAGTCTTGACTCTATCTGGTACAGAGCCACACCAATGTTAAATGATAATACTGATAATAAACAGGAATTTTTTCTGTTTTGAGAAAGTTTCCTTCTTACTAAGTTCATGTTTTCTATTTATGTTGCTTATTCTTTGTATCTCTTTCAGCTTGAACAATGTAGATCCTATTTCACTAGGGGGTTACTGTAACAGTATCTGGTTTTCAAATACTAACTTTTAGTATTTAAGGCATAAAACCACCTACAGATACTTTTCTTAAACAACTAAACAAGTTTTTTATGTCGTTTTATGTATGTATCTGCACAAATGCTGTAGGCAGCTGTGTGACTACCTACCTGATGAAATTATATAGAAACTATTTTTGAAGGTGTTTTTAGTACAAGTTTACAACTTTGAAAAGAAATAAATTAAACCTTACCTTGCATTTGAAAGCAACATGCTTTTAGTAGTCATGGTCTAAATTTCTTTTGAAGCTCAGCCCTGTGTGTATGTGAATCCAGACTAAATTACGTAAGTCTGCATAACCTACTCACCATTAGTTCTTCAGCCTGACGCACCAGTTTTTCTGTTTTGGCTTCTAATTCTGCATTCAGTCGCCTGAAAGAGTGTTTGTCACTGAGTTTTTGAAAGATTTAAAAGGAATAAATGTAAGCATGACAGTATTTTTGCCTGAACTAAGTGAAATTTTAATGATTCCTACAAAGGAATGCTGAAATACACTTCAGGGTATTGACAAAGTTATGTTTCAACAATAATCTGTGTTTCAGCCAAATCAATAGTAATAAAATACGTATACCCATTAAACAGCAAGGTTTAGACTATAATTGTGAGAGGTGAAGGATGTATTTGGTTTTGGACATGCCATTTCTTAATACACATTGCATGTCTTTATTTCCTAAAGGTTTTCCGTGTTTAACACAATCCTTCCCTTCAGTATACCCAGCAGCAGGGGTTGGGAAAGCACTCATGTATGACTACATTGCTTATCATGTAATTAAAGATGTGTTGCTATATGGACGTACATGTTACAGTAGTGTGGTGTTGCTGCCTGTTCACACACAGTCCCTGGTGCTCTGACTGCCAGAGTTTGAGACGTAGCTCTCTGTGCGCCCTCACTATTCACAGGGGCTGAGCGCTAACAGGTAACAGGGCCAGGGCTTCCATTTAAAACCTTTACAGCTTTTAACCTGTTTTTAAAAGGCTTAAGCTTTTATATAGTCATAATTTAGAACTAAGTCAGTGTTCGAAATGCAGAAGAACCTCATGTCTGGGCCTACAGCCTGCCTGAGGCGGCGATGTCCAGCGGCGCCGCGGCCCCGGGCAGTGCCATCCGCCCTCTGCGGGAACCGAGCCGCGGCACCCGGGTACAGGGGACCGACTGTGCGCTGGTCCCAGCGGGCAGGGCCTCCTTACTTGTACTGCTCCTCCTTGGCCAGCCATGCTCCGCTCAGCGCGCCGGGCCCCGCGAACGCCGGGGGGCTGCCGGCCACTCTCCGCACCTGCGGGGAGGATGCGATAGTGAGCGGGGCGGGCTCGGCACGGCCCCGCTGCCCCGAGTCCGAGCCCAGCCCGAGCCGCCGCCTTACCCCGGGCAGGTCCCCGCCCCGCCGGGCCGCGCCGACCGCCGACATTTTGTCCGCGCTGAGGCCGCTGTGGCGTCGCCTTCGCCCGGGCAACCGGCGGCCGCCCGCCCCCGCTCCTTCCCTCCTTCCTTCCCTCTCTCCTCCCTTCCCTCCGTGTCACGGGCCCAGCGACAGCCGCGGGGACAGGACCGTGCGCAGGGACCAGCTGGCACCCGGCATGGCGCTGGGCTGCCGCGGGTTCAGGTGAGGGGCAGGTGAAAAGGGCTGAGGGGCCATTACAATTGTTAGTGTAATAAATATTTATTACAGCCCTTCTGGCCTTGCTACACGTTGTCCTGCCAGCGTCCCCTCATTTCAGGGCATTAAACTCCTGTTTGCAGCATGACGGCAACTGTGCCACCCTCTGTACTATGCTGTCGTCCCTCTGCATTTCCTGTACCCACATTTCTGTGATTGTCGCCTGGTTTTAGCCTCGTCTTCCACCACTGGTTTGAATCCCTCCATTATTTTTGTCCCTCACCCCCACACAGTTTGCTTTTGCTGCATTTCTCCTTCCAGTCACCCATGAGCCTGTTCCCACTCTCGTCTGTCACAAAGTCTGAGAGACACAGAAGAGACCACAGTGGGGTCATCTGGTCCACCCTCCCAGCTCAGTCAGGGTCATCCCTGAGCACATGGCACAGGATTGAGTCCAGATGGTTCTGGAATATCTCCAGCGAGAGAGACTCCATGCCCTCTGGGCAGCCTGTTCCAGTGCTCGCTCACTGCACAGCAATGCTCGCTCACTGCACAGCAATGAAGTTTCCTCAGTTCAGCTGGAACTTTCTTGTGCCTGTTTCTGCCCGTTGCCTCGTGTCCCATTGCTCAGCACCACCAAGAGGTTGCGGATTACTTGCCCACTCACCTGCTCATTCACTCCCATGTCCTTTGCCAACTTCCTAGCGGATTGTGCTCCTCCATGTGACAACAGCCCAACTGTCCTGCACCAGGTATCCATAGAGCAAGAATAACATAGTTCTATACTGATTTACATGGGCTGTATATGATTTTAATTAAGAGATTTGCACAAGGGAAGTCAGAAGGGCTTAGCTGGCTGGAAGTACAAGGTCAGTGCTGAAAGATTCCTGCAGAAGTATTACTTGCGAGACAGAAGAAATACTTGAAGATTTTGAGCATTGAGACAGGCAATGTTATGGGATAAATAAGGTGAAATGAAAGACAGGACAAATGTGAAAAGTGGAAGGCAAACAATAGAAATATCAATATAGAAAATGAATGTGTTTAACACTAATGTTGAATCAAAAGTATTGACACATGGGGAAAACAGTGAGCCTATGAAAAATGTTATGGGGATTTTGAGAAAAATTATCTATCAAGAAGTCAGTCCATTTCCATAATTTTTGTGTTTTTATTATTAAGAATAGCAAGAGGTTAGTGGTGGCATTTCAGAAAAAATAAAACGGGAATTTAACTCCATCATTTGTGCTTTTGGTTTGGAAAAACAAAAAGGGAGAGGTCAATAGTAGACATCTAACCTCCATGGGGAAAAGACCGATCTGTTAAGAAATAAATTGTAGATTCTATGAGACATTAACACATCATAACCAAAGCCACATTTTAGAAACCTCTCTAGTGACATCCTGGGGCATTTTAAGAGAAACAGGGAAACTAGAGAAGGAAACAAAGGTTGGCAGGATGAAAGCTAAGAGGAGAAATATGCTCTTTCCAAACAGGAACTTTTTTTTCCCCAAAGTACTATTTCTTTTTGCAGAACTAAAATATTGTCTTATTAATATCTTTACTGGTTTTAAAGTTCTTGTACAAAATAGCTGTAAGAGCATAACACCTTAAAATGCCAAAAGTATTAGCTAGGAGATCTCTGCTAGTTAGATACTGAGGAAACAAAATCACTGGTTGAGATTAGAGAGATTAGAGCAACTGGTTTTCTAGCCAGCTTTTAGCTAAGACTTAATAAACAAAAGAGGGGTAATTTATTATATCATAAATTATTAAATATGTTAACAAACACAGCAACACAGGGTTGTTTTTGTTTAAAACCCCCTGGGATTAATAACATACGTACATATTAGGATTGCAAATTTGCACAATATTTCTAAGATCCACAGCATGATTTATTTAATATGATTTTTTTGGGGAACTATTATATCAGTTGGATTTAGAATTCAACTACCTATATTTGAAATAATATGATAAGATCAGTATATTTGGATATGTATTTCCTAGTGAACTTTGAAGTATTTCTCCAGAAATGTAGAAAACAAAATTAGAAAAAATAAGAGATTTTGTTACATTCTTGATCCCTTACTCCATTAAGGTTTTATCACTTTAAAGTTGACCTGATGTGACCTTAACAGTTGTGGTTAATTCTCTAATACATAGTTGGTAACTGGGTAGAGAATAGGCTTATATTAGAGACCCCAACCAATGGCAAGATACATAAGGAGATAGGAAAATTTATCTCAGTATTTATTTGGAGGGAAAAAAAAGGCATTTGAAAGCATAGCATTGGTATATGGTATAAGATTTAGCCAACAATATTTGTTAGCAAATTCCCATTTTCCATTTAATCATTTTTAAGGGTTGACTCAAACATAGTGACTATAAAATGAAAATGTTTTTGTCATTTTGAGGTGAAGTGTACAGCAGGTTAGAGACAGATTTTAACCAGAATGATATTTGTGATCATAACTTGAGACCTCTTTCTAGGGACCTCTGTGATTAGAGTAGTGATTAGAGTAGTACATCATAGAGTAGTACATCATAATTCTGTATTTTTTGAGTGTTTCAACTTTTATTTTCTGAGGATTATAAGATCTCAGTATTAAATTGCTCCAACAGAAACGTTAGATTCAAAATGAAGTTGTTCGCTGTGTTGCCTTTGTTTTTCTCCCAGCAAAGGAGGAGATAGGATAGAGAACAGAAGAGCTCCATCAGTAAAGCTGCTAGGAGTGGTTTGGGACAGAAGGGTGTGTGTAGCTGCTGGGATGTTAGAATAGTTTACTGCAGAAGACTGCTGAGGATCGATATACAATGTTTACTTTTGATTAAACCAAAGCACATGCATTATTTAGTTGTTACCCATGGCCCTCTTCCTTCTGCAGGCACAATTTTTGTGATCTCTCTTTCCTCCTTCAACAAAAATATAAAGGCATGAAATTTTTATATGAGCCTATTATCTTCATGCTTTTAGACACAATTTTTGTTCATAATATCTTCTTATTGGCTTAAAGATTCATTACACAGAATTTTTTCTCTTTTCATAAAAGTTGTGATATTTAGTAGAGACCTAGAAAACTATCAATGAGAAGGGACAGGATTTCGCTGTATATCACATTACTTGTCAGAAACAGAGGAACAGTAGTGGTTTGGCACAGTGTTTTCTTCCATAAAAATCATTGCAAATGTATCAGGCCAAAGAGGTAACAGCTGATATCCTGGCTCAAGCTTTTTGTTTTTGTGGGGTTTTTTATTTTAAGGCCCGTTGTAAACAAATAAATAGCACATATAGATGCCACAAATGCTTACTGTTTTTAGACCAAGAATCATATTAAGGGCTATATATTGTCTTTGGTATGTGGTAGAGCTAAATTTGATTAACCTTCTGTTACTACAGGCCTCTCTCATTTATACATCTGTTGATTCCACCTCTAGAAAAAAAAGTCTTTCATAGGACTTGCTGCTGCCTGCTGTACCTCCATCCTAGGAAAGAGGGATGCTTCACCAAGGCAGTACGGCTCAAAATCCTCCATGCTTCCTTGTCAGCAAGTTTGTTTGCCCAGGACCGTTTTTACTGCTTAGATTACCCTGCTCCGGGTCAGGCAGCCCCAGAGGGACTGTGTCCCACACCACATTTCCTCTCTCAGGCCCGAGCACTGGTGCTTCCCTCAGTGAGCAGCCCTGTTTCCAGGCACGGGGCTCCAGAGCAGAGCGCTGCCCCCTCGCAGGGGTGTGTGTTGCCACGGGGCTGCTCCATTGCATCGCTGCCACGTCTCTGGTCGGCGTGACGTGAGCTGGTCTTCGCACCATCCTCCTGCAAGCAGGGCATGCACAGGGAGCCTCACACTGCACAAACCCCACAGCCTGTGCAGCCTCAGCCCAGCCACAAGGAAGGAAACCAGAGACGGGCTGACTGCAGCGCTCGCACATGAAGGCAAATAATGTCAAGCTAGCAGGCAGTTGTTTGTTTACTTATTTATTCTGAATGTGCCACAGAGGATGTCAAACTTAAATCCAAAGCATATCACCGTAACCTAAGCAACTGTAACCATTACAGCCACTTCACCCTTGAATAGTTTCCCTGCCTTAAATTTCTCCTTCATTTTTCTAGTTCCAATTTCCTGGAGGGGAGAGAGGGAAGAGCAGAATTTTGGAATTAATTGTAAGTGGAATTTAATACTTAGCAGATTTCTGGAAACCTGGATGGGATTTTTTTTTGTTTGGTTTGGTTTGGGGTTGTNNGTTAGCTTTAAATACTCATCTTGGTTTTTACTTTAAAAGATAAAATTGCTATTTCATATTTCTGTTGTGTGGAGTGTATAATAGCTAATCTCAAATTCACCTAAAAATCAGACTAAAATACATTATTATTGTGCAATCATAGGGAAAAAATCCCAAAAACTTGTGTACATCATTTTCAAACAGTAGTGGAATGGTAGGATCTAGACAATATGTAGCTATTAAATCAATAATCCAGATGTCAAGGGAATTCCCCAGACAGCTGTTGGATATTTCCCCCTAATCAGTAATAATAATCCAGTGGTGTTTGAAATGGCATGATTGTATATTGGAACGTATTTTTGTGCTGGTATTTTCTCATGCATCTCTAATGGCTCCCTAAAATATGAAGAAGACCAAGTATTATTCATGGCCATGGATCTCCTGTGAAAAAGCTGCTGTTTAAATATATGAAGTCTGTGCAAGTTCTTTAGCCCTTACTGACAGACATCCTAAGCTGGTTTAGCACCACTATACCCTGGTATCTTTTGTTTCCTGGCAGGATAACCCTGATGGATGTTGGTGGTGTGTGCCAAGTCTTGTGTGGCAGAAGTCAGGGAGAGGGAACCAGGTACACAGATTTTGAGGGACAACAGAGCTGGGGGATGGGCAGGCTGACCTATTAAGTCTCTTCCATCTCCAGTGTCCCCAGTTTTGCTTTCATATAGATTTCAGTGCCATTGAAATGGGGTTTTTTTCTATTTCTAGTAGTTGTGTAGACATATACAATACCTAATCTCTAGGCTGGTCTCAGTTTTTTTTTTTTTATATAGCTATAACCAGCACACTTATACTATCCAGTTCCTATTTACAAATATAAACATTTTTCTTTGTTCTTCTCTGCTTCACTGCACTATTGGGGCTTACTTATTTCAGTGTCATCCTTCCTAACCTAATCCAAACAATAACCTTGGCTCAACAATTTAAACATATTGAATCCCCAACCAGAGTAGTTTTCCCTAGTAATACTCTGATTACAGCAGCTTTTATGTCTGAACAGGAAAGGACCTTAAACACTAAATCTCATCAGTACTGTAAAAAATAAGTGGTGAGCATCAGTCACATTTTCTTGAAATACCACAAGTCTTTCTTGAGGCCTAATCCTTTAATCTCTGGATTTTGGGCACTTCTGTTCTGATTACTAGGGATCAAAAGGTTTGGCAAATACTCTTCAGATCACTCTTCAAAGTGGCCACTGTAATATTACCAGGTTGTTATGACAATTGTATGATTTTTTTGTTGTAGTGGTAGCTGGTATTTTTGGAAAAAAAAGAGAAGTTAGTTTATCAATGCAACAGTCTGCCACACTGAAAATTTAAAAAAAAGCATGTGGTCCTCCAGTGTAGAGGTTCAGAGGATTTGAGAACATGAGAATGTCGAAGTAAAGGAGAAATATCTTTCACTGATGATGGAAATTCCTCCTACTGTGTAAGAGGCACCCTTTCTAATGGAGGGTATCCTTAGAGGGCTGCTGCAACATATGCTAAGGCTTTTCTGAGCTTGTTCCCAAAGCTACAGTGACCTTTCATTTCATTTTGCAAATGGAAATCTTATGCCATTTCCTGCCTGAAACACTGTCATGTGTAAAGTTACACAGAAAAAAGGCAAGAATTTTGCATGTCACTCATGGACCAAAATCTACGTTTTAGACCCTCCTACCAGATAGTTTTGTTAGATGTTCACTGGTGTGCTCTGGAGGTATGCAGTTTTTCGCTAAATGAGATAATTTCCTCATCCTGTTTTAAACAAAGGTGACATGAGTTGAAACAGATCAGTGACTCCTCCTCCACAAATTTTATTTTACTTATTGCAAACTAGAAAAAAATTAAAACTGAGTATTTCCCACTATATTTGATCTGATTGACTGTTGCTTTACATCTTAGATCTCTGTCTAAGGAAGACAACCCCACCTGACTTAAAGAGAGCTACCAAGGTGCTTTTAAGAAATCACTGATTTTCAACAGAGAGGCTTTCAATTAACAGGGCAGATTAGGAAAAAGAAACAATCTTGTCACCTAGGTGCAGGGCCCTGCAGTTTTAACAGGAGCAAGTGCAAATCTCTCCACGCTATTCCTGTTCGTTCCAGCCTTCATTGCTGGGCTGCATTTATTGTTCCTGTCCCTGCTGTTGTCAGTAAGAAATCCAACTGGGTATTTAGAACCAAAACCCCAGAGCCTGAAAGAGCCAAATACTCTTGCGCTCATCATGAATATTTAATCTGCATAGGTGTGTCATCACTTGCATCCAGTTCCTCTTCATCTGGAAGATTATGTTCTGCTACACAGCATAGTATTCATTTGGAAAAAACATTTTATACTGTTGCTTTCATGGGATTTGCCATGTTGTATATTCGAGTATGTATATCAAGGGTGAATGCAGGTGAGGGCTTTCAAAGTTACTTTGCTGTGTTGACAACACCACAACAGATCTGGCCTTTACTATCAAATTGCATATTTTTATTAATTTTTCATTCAGCGAAATATTCTGAAATATTCAGTGACTATAGTGGGCTATGGCCAAGCAAATTAATATTATGCATCAAGTACAAACAAGTTCTAACATTTTCAATGTACCAATGTTAGCATTCAGTGTTAGCCTTAAACTAGAATCTCATATATTTCTGTGTATGCTGTGTTGCTTGACAAAAGAAATGCTCATTGAGTCTGTAGTGCCAGTTCAGGCCTTGGTGTCCCTGATAATGCCTGCTCTCTGTGAGAAAACCTGTGCCAGTGTAAGAAAAGGAGTTAAAAGTCAAGCTCTGTGCCCCTGTGTAAACCCCCAGTATGCATACACATGACTTGTTTGTGTATTAAACTGCACTGAAAAGTTATTTTGGCTTAGGAGAGGTAGGAACTTCTTCACTAGCTGGAGGAAAAGATGTGTAGCTCCCTGTCAGCTGGGGGAGAATGCTAGTTTGTTATCTTTTGCCTGTTTTCATAAACAAATGCCGACAGCAATTGTTGTTTTTGCAGAGCCAGCAGAAATTCATAGGGGGTTTCTTTTTGTTGTACTGCCACACTAAAAAGAGATGTTATTTTAACAACAGAATGTTTGATAGCTTTTAAAAATACAGGGCCTAGTTTTTAGGCATGCTGAGCCCCATAATTTCTATTGAAGTCAGCTCTTGCTGCAGATGCCCCAGAGCACTCTAAGGAGTCCCTCAGATTCAAGATCCAAGTACAGCACTAGGGAACATCTCTGATGTGAGCACAGTTAGCAGGAAAAGCACAGAGGCTTTGTTTTCTATACATGAACACAAATTGGACTGAGTCTTTTGGAAGGTACATATATTGAATGTGTTCATTAAACTTGCTGAGTTATCATCTCAGCAGTCAGCCTTAGTAGTAAGGTGCAAGTTAGCTTACACTAAAGCAGGATTTCTCTAATGGGAATTGCTTTGTGAGATGGAATGCAGATGTAAGATTGCAGCATAACCACTGTGGGCCACTCAGGCACAGGGAAACATCTGTCCTATGAAGAAACTATCTATGGCAAAAATAACCCCAGACTGAACACTGAGCTCAATTCCGAGGCTAGGCCTATCTGACAGAGCTTTAAAGATTTCTGTTGTATGGTCAAAATGTTTTTTTTCCCTTATTGCAACTAAGGTTTTCCCAGGATTTGTGCCTCATGAGGTAACAGTTAATGGAGAAAGTCTTCTGTAAAAAAAAACCTACAAAACCAAAGCATTTAAGATTTCAGATCTCTAACAAAAACAAGTACATAAATACAAACTGTATTAGTTACATATGCAAATAAAATGGGAAAATTTCCTTGCTTCCATCCCATCACTCCTTACTGTTTTCTTTCTCAAACAAAGATTAATCCCTGCTTAATTTAGGTGTTGTATATTCATTGAGTGTTACAGGAGAGATATACAAGCATTGTAGTGACAGATAAATGACTCTTCAGTCCTTTAAAATTTATTGTCCACTGGTTTATTAGCATTATTAAGTGAATGTCTGTGTTCAGATATTCTGAACCTTTAGTTAAGAAGGTAGGAAAGAGTCAAAAACTGGGTGAAGTTAATTTTGAATGAATTCAGCTCTTACACCTTTTGCTGTCCTGAGTAAAAAGAGCACTCCAAAGGTGTTGAAGTTCAAAGACTAGGTTGTCGGTTCTTTTCCCTAAAACCTGATGCAAAGAAAAATATCCATTGGAACAGCTATTTGGTTTACTTAGATTGGACATTCTTCTTCAGTGTTGGCAGCTCAGATTTTGCAACATCATGCCTTTGCATAAGAAGCAGCAAGTGGAATGTAGAGATAAAAGCAAATGTTTGCTATAAAAGAAAAGTTCAATTCTTACTGTAAAGAGATAGCTTGAAGAGTGAAAGTATTAATTGTAAAATTATTGCTGGTATCAAGGAATTGAAAAATTGACACTTAACATTAAGTGTAAAGTTGCATTTAATAATTTTTTTTATGCATGTTAAACAGCTCTGGTTATAAGCATATTTCTGTAGTACGTCTTTTCATTGTAAGTTGAGTCTTAAAAGATACTTAAGTAGAATTAAAACTTAAAATTATAAATTCTGGACTGAGATTGTCATAAACTGATACCTCCAGAATGATGATTTCCTTCTGTAAGGATCACCTGCCTATCATTTCTTAACCAGGCTGAACTAACAGCTATATAGCAGAAGATAGCCTTAATGCAAAATTAGTCCAAAAGTGCACTAAAAACCCACACAGCTGATACTGTGAAGCATGAAAAGCTACTGTACTCATTGTAAAGGCACTGTTTATAGAGGAAGTCATTATCTCTGACATGAATTTTAATGCATTCAGTGGCGACAAACATCAATACTTTTCCTAGGAACTATCTAGTTAAAAGTAATGTGTTAAAAGTGTGATGCTGGTCATGGAAAGTTGCTGAAGTCTATTAATTAATCTTTCTCCTCTTTTTAAATATTAGAAGATTAGTTAGTTCAAGTAGAAGTGCAGTAGTTTTAAACTACAATCAGGTTAAGGAGATACTGAATACAATAAAATCATCTTAATATTTTGTAACAATCCAATCTAGCAGAGGAGTTTCTGAGACAGTATCAGACTCTCAGGGGCTTGCTCGCAGTGCCCCTGGTTTCTGTTCTCTTGTTGTCTAACAACTCTGCAGCAGGCCTGAGTAACTCCTGTGTTCTTCTGCTCTGTTCACTGGCCTGAGGCACAGTACAATACTGTCTGTCCCATGTGCAGAGGAAATCAGAGAAGGAACTTTCTCTGGCTGATTTGGGAGATGATGCTAGAGATCATGCGAACTGAGCAAAAGGAAAACGGATCCCCAGAAAGGGTTGTCAGAGCTCATTTAGCCTTGGTGAATGATCTAAAGAAAGGGTCTCCAAAGCCAGGCTGGGATAGCAAAGAGAGAGCTGTTAAGAGTTGAGCACACAAGTTGTGAGTAGCAATGAGCAGAGTTAGTGGGGGTTTGCCTGATGACTCTTTCAAATCAAGCACATGAAGAGATCACTTAACCAGTACACAGTGGAAAATTAAGGACTTCAAAAATCTTTGTAATGTATTGCTTGTGAAAGAGGAAAAAAGCAGGTCATGGCAGTGAAAAATAAGTTCATTTTTCCTTTTTATTTTTGAAGTCAGTACAGCATGAACAGCAATCATGCATCCTTTCTCTGTGCTCCTCTGGCACCATGACCAAGTGCTGGCCTGTAGGAGAGAAACCACCTCCACTAAGGCTGTGGTTTATTTTCCAGCCTTTCCGACTGTGTTGACTTTAACCATGAAGCTGCACATAATGTTATTCCATGCTATGTATAATCATGTTTTTCCTTATGTGGTCAGCTGTCCAACAGGAAATGAAAATTAACTTCCTCTTTTCTGGGCTGTGTTGAACAACTTTTTGATAAGTGCCGGCCACTTGTGTGTCTGAGCATTCAGTGTTTCACAGAGCAGTGCCCAGGTTTGTGTCAGCGGAGGTTTACAAAGCTACCCAAGTGACAAGGGCAGTTGTCCACCTGAAGGGGCTATGCTGAAGAAAGAAATACTTGTGTAAATCTGAAAACATGTTTTTCCCAACTTGCATAATATTTTTGTAGATCTCATCTAACAAAGATTTGAGTTTTGTTGGAGATTCATTCTAATATTGGAGCTCTGTTCCAGGAAAGTGGTTAAGCTCGTATATAGCAATAAGCATGTGAGCTGTTACCTAACTAGGTTGCTGAATCAGATTTGTTTCTTCTCTTTTTGACTGGAAGTTGATCCATCTTCTGAAATACTGCTCATGCTAATCAAAATATATTTATTTTTCCAGAAAGCCATGCTAGTTGAGTTAATATTTGCCTTTAAAGTTTGGTTTCTCCTGGCAGAGGGAATAGTTTAAATTGTGTCTGGGCTACAGTAGAACAAATTTCGTAATGAATATGTAAGAGATGTGAGAAGCATATCAAGTTCCTGCAAGTAATACGAGGCACCCTATTTTATTGTTTTAACTACGGCTATGCTGTACTGTTTGAAATTAAAAAATATTTCTTCTTTTGCTTTAAATCTGTTCCTAATGTTTCAGTTTGTCAAATTATTTATCCTTTGAGTTAGTAACATGGTATGAAACAGTACTGTCTCTTTCCAAGTTCTTTTAGAATTTACTTTTTTATGTGAGTTTAGCTCAATTTGTAAAAAAGTGTTTCTGTTAGCTGTTTTCTACCTGCACTCCTACACTTGCCTTATCTATTTGTCAAGTTTTTCTATTCTGTATATAATTTTTGTGGCAGAGACTAAGATGCAGAGACCCACTTTGGGACTGGTGCTGTGTGATCTGGAGTCTTTGCAATGCATATTGCAGTCATTGAGACAGGGTAGACCTGAGCTCATTAACTCAGCTTTGCAGTCATGCTGTGATATTTGTGTCTAGGTGACTTTAAGCTTTTACTCTTAAAATATCTCATTGTTGCCACCGCTGGTTCAGCTTCATGAGAGCTTTAGTCCACAGACAGTTCACGTAACAACCAAACTTTTGTGTTGTAGGTCAGCTGGTGTTCAGACATTCATCACTAAAGCAGACAAAATAGTGGCAGAAATAGTGAGAAATTGCTCCTTTGGTAGAGGGAGAAAAACTGAAGAATGGAACGGACATTTCATTATCTCAAACACCAGAGAGTGCTGACATTGCGATGTGTTGGCACATGCGCACGGTTTGACAATAACAGCTATCATGCCCAAATTTCCATGACATTTATTCATAATAATCCCTCTTTCTCAGTAAAAAAGCAAGGTTTTGGTGACTTACCAGAATTTGTTTTCTGCCAAAAACTATGTATCTTAAAATCTGAATTCAGCTGAACTCCCTGGCTAAGACCGATCTGTTTGTTTGTTTGTACTTTGACCAAAGGATTACCTTGATGGTTTCCCAGGATCCAAAATTATATTTAATCTGTTTACAGAGCTACAAATATTATTTGAATGAGAAAGAGGGAAATGAAAGTGGCCATATCTACATCAGCTGGTAGCTGTTCACAGGAAGCAGCAATTACTGTCCAGCCTTGTTCCCCGGGAAAGCCCTCCCGACTGCTTCCCGTACCACGGAGCTGCGCCGTGCATTGGCACACAGCATGGCCACACAAAGTAGCAAATAAAGCACCAGAGAGCAATAAAAACTACTATATGGGGGTAGATTAATAAGGATGATGATAATTCCTGCATGAACAGGACTGAAGCCAATTTCACTTGCAGCTGGCAAACCGAGCTAAACTGGCAAGGGAAGGAATGTGTGTTTGTAATCAGTAGCTGTGCACTTGCAGTGGAGGAGGGACTTGGGCATGGCACACTTCGACAGTCTCACCTCTTCCAAATTTGCTCAGCCTGTGCAGTACCCTGCCTTTTTCCTCTTTGCTTTTTTTCGGTGCCAGCTCACATATGTGTGAATCATCCAGGGGGAAAGTTTGAGAGATGCTGTGTGTCAGGTCAGTCCAGGTTCATTCACTGTTTATCCTTAGAAAGCCAGAAACACTGGTATGTAAACAAGGGGGGAGGGGAAAGGAAGGTTTAATAAGACAATCAGGGTTAATCTTTTCTTTCAATATTGCATATAATTTGGTTTTCTGATTATACACTAAACAACAGTTGTATTTTCTTTAATTCAGTTACACAAACACAGCAGCCAATTAATATTCCTGCACTCTCTGTGTCGTGAAGGGTGCACAGAGAAAACCTTTGTTATTTTTCGAGTGCTAAAGCTGTTCATGTTAAACCATATTCCTCTACACAGCAACAGCAAAGTAAATGACAGCATTAATTCAGTCCAGAATGCTTGATAAATTGAGAGGGGTTGTTTACCTAGTGTATGAAAAAGTCCCCTGGGGATGGGTTTTATTGCGATCTGCATAGTCATCCATATTCCTATACTGTCTGTGCTCATGTTTGTGAGTTAAACATATACAGTAATTTAGCATTCAGATAATCCCACGGCTATAATCCAGACAGATTTAGCTCAAATTTCTCTGGGATTTCTATTATCTAGATTTAGCAGTGTGGTGTTGACTGGATATTTTAACTTGCTGCAAATGCTTTTTTTCTGCAATAAACAACATATTTTGATGTTCTCATAATTGAAGCTGTAGATTCTTTCTGGCATTAACCACATGTAAAAAATGTATCTTTGTGAGGACAGTGATTGCACAGCTGGAGCATGCTTTTAATGGATTCCAGCTATTTGACTACATACCACGAAAGATCATACAATGTTTATATGAAAACCAGTGTAACATGTGAAAATACTAATGAGAATAATCTGAAGAACGTTTATCTCCACACATCATCTATTTGAAAATGAACTCAACTGCTTCAATTTTAATAATGTTTTATTACAATATATTGGACAGTATAATAATATAGAGCCTGGCTCTCTTACAGCACTTTAGCTAAGTAGACCAGAGCTTTTATTGTTTTCAGTTTCCTCAGACAGAACTTCCAGTCTTTCTTGCTCAGCAGTTTTGAGGAAAAGAGAGAATCTGGGGGGAAGAAAGAGCATCATTATCCACATGAAATGAGGGGATATTAAGTCCAAGTGCACTGGGTACCTTTCACAGCAGACCACCCTTTGTCATATGTTGCTCTGATTAAGTGCAAATGTATTCAAGGGAGCAGAGCAGACACTGTAGAGAGGGTCCAAATGTTCTTGTACCAAAAATGCCAGCCCTCCCACACGCACTAGCATTGGTGGGGCTGCAGGAGTAAGAATGCTTGTGTGGGAGATTTTTAGGAGGGAAGTGTCCTGTGGGAAAAATTGTAAAGCTGCTTCTTATACCGAGTAGCTCAAGTGAGAGTGTCTGAATTGAAGCAAACTGCAGAGTAGGGCAATGCATGCTCTGTGCTCTGCCTTGTAATTGTGTTGCAAATGCACCAAGTACATTATTCACCCCCCGGGCCAGATCTTCTGGGAAGAGGCTTGTGCACACTTGGCAATAATTTGATGCTAAGATTGTGTCATCTGTAAGTGTCTTAGAAATTCAAAATAAGCAAACCACTTGGAAATTGGAAAACAAACTGTTTGGAACCATTTATGGGATCTAGGAAGCTGTGTGTCATATTTTTGTTCCCTGAACTGGAGGATTCGGACACCAGTTCAGTAAGTGAATTCAGGTATGCTGCCCCTGAAAGCACCTCCATCATGCTGTGTTCTAGGAGCCTTTGCTGACTGTGCATTATTGCCAGCCCCAGGAACTGTAAAAATCTTAAGAGGTATTTTCAATGTGAAGAAAGAAAGAGGATGTTCATTTAATCAGTTGTGATAAAGCTGTTCCACGTATAAAATTTATTTGCCTAGTCCCCAAGCAGCAGGTTTGCAAGAATGATAGAAAAAAAAACCCAAACAAAACCAAAAAGCATGAATGAGAAAGACTTTCATAGCTAACAATCATACTTCTGGGTAAAAGCCTTCTGAAAGAAATATGCTGTGTCTGTGTGGCAGTACTTTTGGTTTCATACTTGCTCTGAGTTATTCTTTGCAATACTACAGCAGCTGGGTTTCAGAAGCAGCAGCAGTGCTCACGTACTTGCCACGAAAAAGAGTCTGAGCGTTCACTCGCCTCGCTTCAGTGCCCTGCTAAAGCAGTGGGCCTGCTCCTGATGCACTAAAAGCCCCCACTTCTGGTCTGAGAAGTCATATTTATGCTCAGATAGCTATCAGTATCTGTGATGGATCCCTAATAAGTCAGAACTATGAAACTGTAATGCCAGTGAGATGGAAAAGCAATCTGATAGCTCTTAAACTGCTCTTCTTCCAGACGGTGCCTGTGGCACCAGCTGTTGTAGCTCGGAGTTTTCAAGGCCCAATTCTTTTCTTTCTCAGGAGAATTTCTTTAGGCCCCTAAAGAGTGATATCAAAACCCCAAATGAGCAGAAGAGTTTAAAATGGACCTGACATAGCTATGTATTAGCTGCATCTTTTTTGAAAAGAGGTATAAATCGATTTTAAATTTTACAGTCAGTGTGTGAGGAAGTTGCCAGTGCACCCACAGGCCTTCTCATTGCTGCACATAGCAGCTCGACTCACCAGACTCACCAGTTGGATTCTGGCTGCCTGCTTTATTTTCCTTTGCATTTTTTTTTCATCCTATTATATCCTGACCTCTCATTCAGCAATTATTTTGAATCATGCTGAGGACACTTCTCCTCACTCCCTTTGGATTTTCTCTTGCTGATGCAAATGCATCTCAAAAATACCATCTTCCCAAGTTATTAGATCCAGGGCTTGGTGATGCGTACTGGGCTTAGCTGAAGTATCAAACCAGCAAAGAAAGACCAAGAAATGAAAGAGCACCATGTAAATATTGACAGATTGTTTTTATGACTAAGCTATGATTATCATTCATTAATTTGTCTATGCTTTCAGAAAGAGAGGAAATTGCTGAAAAGCAGAGTAGTATTTTTCCTAACAGACAACTGTGTGCTGTGATTGTTGAAATTTCTGTTCAAGAAATCCCTCAAAATGAAAACAAAATCAGAAAAAAACCCACTCTCTTACAGCGATGCAGGTCTGCAATGTTTAAAAGTAACACCAGTGTGTTCTATATCTGTGTCTGTAATTTGAGATTAAATACACTGTGCATAAGGTTAAAAACATAATCTTTTCTAACCACCTACCAGGCATTTATGCAGTATATTGTTTCCTTTTTGACAGTTAAATTACTGGTGATAAAGCTCTGTAACTGTGCCATGACAGTGTTTGTCCTTTAACATGGCTGTGCAACTGCATTACCTGCTCTAAGCTGCACCAGCACAGTGGGGGCAGAATCTGGGCCTGTGACATTTAGTTAATCAAACTGTGTGCCATTAGCAGAGCTGATACCTTTCTACCCCCTCCCTTACCTTGGTGCTGGAGGAATAAAGCAACTCAAACTAGTCAGTTGCTGCAATTCTGAAAACAGATTTTCTGTGCACAAACTTGCCATCTGCACAATCATCCTTTTCCTCTTCAAGCAGCAAACAGCCAGAAGGTACCGAGCCCCCTCTCTGTGTTGCAGAGGGAAGAATCCCAGACATGGCTTTGGTAGCTGAGACCTGCTGGCTTTTTTAACTCATTGAAGTATTTTCTAAAGATGCTCTTCTTTCCATGTGCTTGGCTGGTGTTATGGTGACCATGGGTGAATATATCAAGTTACTGGTATGGGAGTAGCCCTGCCAGGAAGCCAGAGGGCACGGTCAGTGCAAACTGTTTTTAGACGCCTGAACAGGCACAGCTCTAAGTTGGGTGCCTGCTAAGTTAATAAAAGGGCTAAACAGTATTTCTCCTACCTCCTGCATGTGGACAGAACACAGCCTGTATCTGAGACAAGCCTTACTCCTGGGCTGATGTCACACTTGGCTAATTGGCCCTTACAACATTGTGTAAATAGCAATATTCTAAAACTGCGGTTGGAATTTTTGAGCTTGGGTTCTGCTAGAATTTGAGGAGAGGACTTCTGAAAAACTGAAAGGGGAGAAACTAAGAAAAGAAGCGAACAGAGAAATGCCCCAACAGGGGAAATTTTTATGAACAAAATGTGATCAATTCATTCTCAAAGCAAATGAGCAGAGGGAAAGCTGCCCCTACGTCCTTTCTTCTTAATGCTGAAAGAGATTTGTTCCTTGCTTCATGAAGGAAAAAAATTATTTGTGTCAGGAAAATCAAGTTAGGAAGGTGACCTAACAATTTATTTATTTTACTCTTTGCATGGTGGTATAAAAGATCCAGCTGCAAAGTGTACTGGTTTGTAAACTGAGCCACTCCACTAGAAATAGTTCGGATTAAAAATGCTGAAAAACCCTGAGCCATCCCAAATAGTAAAGTCCAGTATTTTATTAATTATAAGCTCCACACTTTTCCTTCCATCCCCAGATCATATCAGTTGTAAAGTGGCAGCTTTTTATGTAAATTTCCATAATTTCACACATATTTCTTAAAAAGGTATTTAAATACATGAGTCATCTCTTAGGTTCACTTAAAAACAGCAGAGGACATGAAGTGCTTCTTGTATTGAAATTTATACCTTTTTTTCTTTTTTCTTTTGAATTGTTAGAGCAACGTTAGAAACCTGGTAGTATGGGAACAGCTGTTTCTTGGCTGTATGTGGTATTGATTTGTAAGAGTAGTGATAAAGAACTGTTCAACTAATTAAGACATTGATAAAGCATCTTGATAAAGGATACCATTCTCTTATCTAAACTGATTTGATACTGGGTTTCTTGCTGGGTTGAGCATCCAACCCCAACACAGTTAAGACCGTGGGTACTGAGAGGACCATAACCACCACTGCTGACTCTTTCACTGCCGAGCTCATCTGACATGGGAGCTGCTCTCCAGCCTTTTCCTCTCACCCTGTTCACGTTTTGTTATCTGCCCAGGGACCGGGTTCTCTCAGCAGCTTTCTGGCTTCATCCCCATCTCACTGATACCTCTCTCGATAGCCTAATTTTGGCTCTGAGCTACATCTAGTGCTTAGATAGGATAAGATTTCAGCCAGATGGATTATGAACAACATTTTCTTTTCAACGTTCTTGGCTCCAACCCCACAGAAGATTGCTTTAGCCCAACAGAATAAAGTCCCATCCTTCAGAGAGCTGAGCCAGTTCCCTTACTTTAGCATGCAATGTAATTATTCTGCATGTTCCACAGAACAGGCATTCCACTCACAGCTTCTGTTTTGCACCTGGAATCTGCATGTGCTGCTGACATTAGGACCCCACAGTGCTCTATAAGAGCAGATGAAGGCATTAAGAATCGGGACCTTTGTACAATATCCTAAATAAACCATCTTTCATTTCTTATATTTCCCCCTGATAAGAGAATATAATGTCTGTGTTCGACTGAGCTCTATGCTGGTGAGTAAAACTCTGTGTGAAGGTTTTAAATTCATGCAAATAGATAATATGGCTTTTTCCCACCTTGATTCAGATTATAAATTAATGAGATTTAGTCCACCACTCCTTACTGAGTAATTCTGCAGTCACATATTCATGCTGAGGAAAACTTTTCAGTGAGATTCTTTTCAAAGTAAGTCTTTGCCAGCTATTGGAAGTGCAATCATTGCAGAGCCACTAACATTTTCCTGCTCCCTATCAAATGCATCACAAATCTGCCCAGCATCTTTGTCAATCATTTAAAGTGTAGCAGACAAAAATAATATTCTTAGAATTATTATTGGAAGAATTTATGCTTTCTTATGAAGGGAAAGTGATTTTGATGTATGAACAGCATTGGGAGGAACTGCCAATGTGAAAACTCAAACCAAACCTGTGTGTAATATTCTTGTCTCGCAGGAAGTAGTGGGAGTAGTATGTGAAAAAGAGTTGTTCACAAGTCAGAATCCTTAGGAGCTCTCTAGATGACTCTTCCTGTATTTTGTGATATTCTGCTAAGAGAAAGTTCTGCTTTCCCCTTCTTGAGCCTTTTTATGTCACAAACTGCACACAAAGGCATGTGCGTAATAGCTCACACTGGTTGCTCAGCAAAGGATGTAGAGTAGGATCAGGTACAAAACAAAGGTTCCACTCATGATGGTGGTTACAACTACAAATCTCAGTGCAAAATAATGATAATCATTAAAAGAAAGGTATTCTTAAAACTGTCTCCATTGTTAAAGGCTGATTTATCTTTCCACACTGTAATGAGATGAATCCCAGACAAGCCTTTGCATTGCCTTCACTCACAGCTTAACTGGAATCACAAACAGTTTTCATAATGAAGTATACAGCCTGCAAAAAATGTGTATTCCAAGTGTGTGCACAGGCCCTGTTGTTGCAGACTGTACTTCTTTCCCGAAGTGTGCATTGACAGGCTCTTCAGTGTGCTTATTTCTGTACAACACTGCAAGGCAACTGATGTTTACTATTGGCTGTGCTATGGGTCAATCCAGAGTTTCACCACAACAAGGTACATTCTAAAGGGCTGTGCCTGAAGGGCACTATCCCTTACGGATCAGCTTAGTGGGGAGAAGAACCTGCATCTTAGTAGGGATGTGCTGAGCACCCATCTCAGCCTCAGGGGGGAGCAGGTAAAATGACAAGTCCTGTCCTTGTAGTCTCCAATCACAATCACTCTTGATTTGTACCTGGCCTTTTTCCAGGCCTCTGTGGTGGAGGAAATCCTCCTCATATCCTGCCTCACTCCATATAGCTGCACTAAGGCCAACTGCAATTACTGGTATGTGTATTATGTGGAATAATTAAGTCTATGTAACATAATAAATACATGTGTATTATACCTGTTATGTTCATAGAGCAAAGATGCAGCCATAAAAATAGGCACCAGACTGCTCTCTACAAAGAAGACAGATGGTATTTATTCTATATTAATTAATATTGCTTGCAGAATTTCCTCCCTCTTTAAATATCTTGAACATCCTTTTTCAGAATTTAAATGTACACATACAGATTCTTTTTGTTTTGACAGCTGACTGTTGTATTTTATCTCCATTCAACATAGGTGGCCTTGGTTTGTTCTTACAAGTGCCATCTTGTGTATCTTCAGTCTACCTGTCATTATTATAGTTCTCCTTTCTACTTAAATCAAGTTAATCAATTGATTTAATCAATTTAAAGATGGAAAGCAAATAACAGTGCAAACCCTCCTGAAATTTGGAGAGTTAATAGATTAGGTTTGACAGGATTTGTGTCGGCAGGTTTTGGCTTCACTGGCCATGACCTTATTTAATAGTTTGTTTTTTCTCAGTCACTTGTTTCAGAATAACATTACACATAAGGATGAAATGCAGCCACTGCTGAGATTTTATTGTTCAGTGTAACTTGTTCACAAATACGCCTGGAGACACGTGGTCTTTGCCATCGTAGTTTTACACTGGAACATTTCTGCCTTACAACTAGAGCCACACATAGACATGGCTAAAAACAAAAAAAGCAATGGCACTATCATGGATATTCCAACCCCATTGCTTTAAGGGATACTCTAAAGGAAACTAGGCCAAAAACTTGACCTATTTTAAAAGACATGGCAATCTGTTCTTTTAAAAAATCTTTCACACTTCATTGAGTCCTTCTCTCTCTCCTATACCATGAAAAATATTGTACAGTAGCAAGATTCAAAATTCTTCTCTGTGTACTGTTACCCATACAAATATTTCAAGCTGAAATCTGCAGTTTAACAAATTTATTTTTCTCCATCACTGATCTTGAGAAAGAAATCATCTTAAAAATTACCAAATGCATAAATTGAACTAATTAGGTATAACTAACTAAAATTGCTACATCACTGCACTTCTCCATACTGTTAGCTGCAATGGATCCATTTGGCAACCAGGAGGTCTTAGGATCCATAAAGAATTTTTGCTTCTAGGGACTTCAGTGTTTTGAATTAGAAAACCAGAAGCAGCAAGCCATATTTCTCAGTTATTTTGCTGTTTGAAATCTGGCTGTGAAACTCTGTTTACTTTGTGTTGGACTCCTGCCAGAGGAGGCCTGGTTTTAGCAGATGGTCCTGGAGCGGAGGCCAGACGTTTCCTGCTGCGTCCTGACGAGGCACTGATAGCACCGCTCCCAGGCACGGCACTGATGCCTTCAGCAGCCACCGAGGCTGGAGAGCAGGCACTGCTGACAGAAAAGTTGTGAAGAGTCCACGAAGCAGCCCCTGGGGCAAAAGCCTTTGTGGAAAAGAGGGTCCTGAAGTGGTGCTCAGAAGTGGTGGAGCTGTCAGCCAGAAGATGAGCAGGGGAAGGACTGGAGTTTTGACCAAGAGGAACTGAAGTGTTAAAACCAGGTGGGCATAAACCAGTAGTGAAGAGATGTGATTGCTTTGATCTTTGACAGGACACTCCACTGTCTTGTCAGAGCGAGAGCTGAAAGAAGAAGGTCCGAATGGAAGGCTTTACTGTGGTGTGGGTTTACCTGTCTGCTCTACAGTCACAATGTGCAGGGAGCATTTTCCTTTCCCCCATTTCTGGGGGGCAACTTCTCTCAGAACAAATATCCTTAATATGTCCTCAGGCTGGGTTTGATCTTTCAAGATGCTGCCTGCTCTCAAGATGGGGAATCAAAGGGCAATGCCATAATCGCAAGCACTTGAGTATTGCTGGATTGTTGCCTTGGCAATTTGCATACAGGAGAAAATGCAAACAAATTTCTCGGGAGGCTGTATGACTTGGAAATCTTCCAGAAATCCTTTAGGCATCAGTAAGATTGAGGACATCCATAGTTTATCTGGGGATTCAAATCTTGAACCAATGTAGCTAAAATTCATGGTTCCCATGCCACATGGCTCTGTGTTTGGGGATTTGGTACTCTCCCATTTCCTGCCATCAGATACCTGGAGCCACTGCTTTACTGTGTCAGGCTAATTTGGGTGATGATTTTGTGCAGGTGGCAAGGCCCATGTGAACTGTAGCTGACCTCTTCCTTGCACTCCAGCCAGTCTGCAGGTAGGCAATATTGGATTTTTGTTTTTGCTTGTACCTTTCCAGTTTACTACTGGATCTCAAAAGGAAAGAAATCCCAGGAAGACTGAAGTGTTGCTTGCTTTGTTACGTGTTACTTGCATATATTTCTCCCTCCTTGGCCATTATTCAGTCAAAATCTCCCCAAAACTGAGTCTCTGGGTCAGCACAAGAGACAATTGACAAGATCAGGCACCTGCATAGGGGTCTGACTGAAAATATTTTCCCCTGAGCTTCTACCTGCAGAGCATTAACATTCAACAACCCCAAAAATGGAAAAAAAATGGTTTAAAACCTCATTAAGCCAAGTACCAAACTTTGGTATTTCTTTCAGTGACAACCCTTCCTTTCTACTTTTCAGGCTTGTGCAGGACAGTCTGAATCACCACTTTCCTGACCCACTGTCCTCTTTGATGTAGTTTTCTTAGGCTGTAGTAGTTGGTGCCTTTTTCTACCTTATTGACTTCCAGCTTGAAGACAAGAATGCAGGATCTAGGAACACCACACTCCATTTTTAACAGCTCAGCAGCTGAGCCCATTTGACATTACACTGAGACAAAGATTTATTGTACTGTACAGAGAAGACAGTCTACAGAAATGAAGTTTCAAACTATCTGCATCACCAAAGAACATGGATAGACCTTGGGAATTGAATCTGGTCATCATAACTTATGGAATGCAAGTGATCTGTGTCTTACCCCAGCAAAACGCCACACCCTCATCTGACCAGCCATGGCAAGCCATAGCCAGGCTGGGAACCTGGGCCTTGCTGTCTTGCGCCTTGTGATCGTCCACATCCGCACAGAGGAATGGCTCATATCCCTTTCACTGGCGCCCTAAAGTTGCCCTGCAGAGGTCTAAAGCCCATTTCCATCACTAGGCAGAGGGGTGGTGAATGCTCTTCCTTTGCTGGAGAAGGACTCATGATCACAGGGCCTACCTCCGACTTCCCCGGCATGTTTTTAACATTTCCTGTTATTTGCCAAGTGGCCATACTGTGCACCACACAACGCTCCTTCCCACTCGAAACAGATGCTGCAAGACCCAGCAAAGCTTAGAAAATTTCTGGTCAAGCAGACTTTCATTGTAATTAAAGTAGCCCTCTTTTCACTGTCCGGTTTGAACACAGACCAGTTTATTCTGTCAACTGGGATGATGTGAATTTGAAGCTGGGTAAATTGGTTTTGTTTTTTTTTTTAATAATTGAAACCATAAAAGCTGAAGTTTTCATTAAAATTTGTTAGGTGAATTACTAGTTATTGCACTCTGATTTTACAGATACTACACATGAATGGAGATAACAAAACAAACAGAACCAGAGCAAAATGTCTTGGGCATAGCTCAGGATACACAGAGACAGACATCCCTAGGGAAGGAGAGTTGCAAAAAGGCATCAAAATGGAGTTCACTGAACTGGCGCTTAAAGCTTTTGGGAAGTGTCTTTTTTTAGCAAGCCTTTAAAGTCAATTATCCTCACAGAATGTGCTTCTTGTTTGTCTTGAGGATAAAGATAGTGAGATTTCATAATTTATCTGGTTCATACCTCAGGTTAGCCTCTGAGCATGCAGGTCCCTCGCCCTGTGCTAGACAAGAGGTGGCAGATCCCTCTCTATTGACAGGGGAGTGGGAAAAGCGCCTTCCCCTCAGTGCTGGCTGCGAGCTGGAGAAAGGGCAGCGAGGCATTCCTCCCTGAAAGTGAGAGACGCTGTATTCCCCAACTGTCAGACACAATTCATAATGGAAAAAACCAAAACAAAGTCACGCTAAAATACAGTAGAGAAAATCCTGGAAAATTGGTTAGACAGTACTTAAGCACAACTTCTCCCCACAGAGAGGGCTTGCATTAGATCCCAAGCTCCAGAAATGGAGGGAAAATAAACAGAGCTTTTGGAATTAACCTGGCAAAATGGAGTTGGCTCTCACCTGTCACAGGACTGCACAGTGGAGATTGTCCTCGTGCAGACTGCCGGCTCTTTATTTCTCCAAAACAGCTCTTTCATTTTCTTTTGAAGATCATCCTCCAATGAGTATGTCTGTCCGGCACAGAGACTTCCAGTGCTTTTGAGTTAGAAAAGACAGGAATTTTAGCACTAGTACAGCAACATCAGTTTCTAGACAAGTAAAATCTGTCTGCAGAAGGAGAGAGGAAGCCCCCACCTACTCACAGTTCAGCTGCTGTGCTCTTCACTAAGGGCAGATATTTGGAAAATGGGAAAGGACAGGAAAGATCCTGGTCCTGCCAACGCTAGTATGATTTCTGACATGCTTAAACTTTCACACATGTCTTTCTTTACAGTAATGGGACTTTAAATTAACTCCTTTGTATTACTTTTGGTGTGTTTCTTATACAGTGCTGACCAGGAGCTAAATCTCTGCATCAAATGAAGGTTTTCAGAATCATTAGGTACAAGAACTCCAGCAGATGGTTGTAGTGGTCCTTGGTGGATAATCCCTGGAGATGTCCAGTCAGTCCATCTCATAGCTGTTCATCTCATAGCTGTTAAATAATTCCTTTCAGTATCCTCAAGTTAACTCAGCACGAGCTCTTTGTCACCACGGTAATTCTGGATCTATTTGTTCTTTGCTGCAGTTACACATGGCTGCGTAAACTGTGTATGAGTTGCCACCATTTTTGCCCGTTTTGCACAGGTGCAGAGACTGTACCACACACGAGGCAAGTTGAGCTGGTTGTGTGGGAGGCAGCCAAAACGGCCCCCATTTATGGGCCCACTACTGTGTAAAGGACAAGACTCCCCGCTCAGTGTGGAAACAGGCATGTAACAAACCTGTGCCAAGGCCAGGAAAACACCGAGGGAGAATTACTCCTAACAGGAAAAGGCTCGTGGAAAGCAGTGTGAGCTTCTCTGCTGTACTTATACACAACACAGCCCCATTTCTTCCAAGTATCACACTGTGAAAAAATGTTGAATTTTTCTTTACTGCTAGGCCTGAGAAGAAAATCTGTTCTTTACACAAAATAGGACCTCGATCTCATTTTGGGCCTTTGTGGAATCTTATTTTGGGCCTGATGCTCAAACCCAGCAATAACAGGTTTTCAGTTGAAAGGCTTCACACCAAAAGGCACAGGAAAAAAAGAGGTTTTTTTAACAGAACAGTTGATTGATGGTGAGATATGAGAGCATGAACATAGTTTTTGAAGCCCATGAACCATTTTGACCACAGAAATGCAACCTGGGAGTCTGGCTCACTTGTTTAATCTCTGTGCCAGTTTAATCCCGTTCTGCCCTAAAACACCTGGTGTGATTTCAGGGTGGAACTGGTGGCCCTTGGGTGCCAGCCTGGCATGGCATTGCAGATTTTGCAGAAGAGAAGTGACTCATTAATTTTTTTTTTTGTCATATGATGCCCATACAGCTGTAAATAAACACGATTACAAGGACATGTCTGGGAACTAAATTCATGAGGAACTAAATAATAAACTTGTCTTCCAGCTGCTGGTTTAGACACTGAAATGATGTGTGGTTTTTACAATTTATTGTAATAGTCTGTGATCTTGCAAGCATGATGCACATCTGTTGAACTTTATTCTGAGGTGTAGGGCCACCAATTGCAATCTGGGGCTAATAGGTAGGCATTGGCCAGAACGATTTTAAGGCTTGGATCCCTGTGGGTTAAGTTCTGACCAGGCAGATGTGACAGAGTCCAACAAAAGATCTCAACAGAAGCAACCCTGGCTGTGTTGATACAGTTGCTATTAAGTGGAAATTGCCACAAAACTAGAAAATATCACCAAGGACATTCACCCTTGTCTTCCTGTGCCAGTTTACCTGCATACTGATGTAGCTCTCTTGCAGAAAGCCTAGCAGTTAGGGATTTAAAATGGATTACTTTTCTGTTTACTTCTGATTATAATTTTTACTTGTATTTTTTTTCTTCCTTATTTTTTGGATGACCTTCAAAAATTTTCAATTAACATTAAAAAATGTTTTTAATAAGAGGCAGGAACAAGAGAGCTTAGTTTTTTTGGTTCTGATGAGAGATTTTGTAAGGGTAGGATCATCATTGTCATAGCCCTTAATGTTCTGATTTTGGAGCAGTGGAGACGTAAGCAAATATTTATTTTTGAAAGGCCTTTGCTTTGGTTGATGACAAAATACTCATCTCCTAAATTTAGCAATGCTGTGTCTCCATGTGTATATTTATATTATTAGTCACCTTTAAGCCCAC
>QWTY01015358.1:0-11333 GCA_008033365.1 Pseudorectes ferrugineus | reverse complement strand
AATAACAAAGGAACTATTGAAAGAACTCAGTATATAAACAAGATGACATGCAAAAATGGAATGGCAGACAATAGGTAGCAAAACCCATCTAATTATCAGACACATTATGAGAGAATATAAAATATGAAAAGATTTTCTCTTGACACTTTTTAAATTAAAGTGTCTCAATTGTTTGGTTGGTTGATTTTGTTTTGGCTTTCATTTTGTTTCTGTTTTTTGAGTCAGGAGTCCAAGACAGTTAAAATCTTTGAAAAAGAACTGCTTTGACTTTTAATGAGCATACCAAAGACAGCAAAAGTTTCCAATTTCCTAAACTGTATTTAATTGCAACACAAAGAGAAAAAAGTGCTAAAAGTCAGTCTTTTAAACGGACTTGCTCTGATAAAATGTAAAAGAGTTTTGAAAGAGATTTCTGCTCTGCCCACTGGGACATCATAGAAAAATTCCCATGATTCCTCCTTTCTGCACTGATGATTAGGTTTAAGAAAACAAAACCAACCTTTTGATTCTTAGTTTTCTTATCACTTCTAAACTATGGCTTTTGGTCTGGTGCTTGTTGGCTGCAACTTCCCTGTTCACATCAGGAATCTCACTTGCGATACTACAGGATCAGGGTACACGGAAATAAACCCAGTTGTACTCAGAGAAGGAGCATGCCCTCTATCCCTTCTTCCAGAAGATTGCCTCTGCTTTGTAATGCAGTGACAAAGACAAGGTGACCAGTCACATGTTTTCAAACAGAAGATCAGTCACACGGAAAACACATGGTAAACCACGAACAAGTCAGTAAGTCTCCTGTCACACATTTCTACAAGCTATGGGAGTTACAGCACAACAAAAATCATAATAACAGCTTTAGCTTGTCAGGGAAGGACCCACTGTGACTTAAATAAACTCTAGTGAAGGAGAAGAAATGCATACAGATAAGCACAAGCTCTTTGCTGCCTAGAGTTGATAATAAATAGAACGATCTCACTACTTACTGGGACTGCTTCTCTATCTTGGGATGCACCATTTTGCTGTAATAATATAGCAGTAGGCCTATAAATGCCACAATATGGACTCTATTAATAAAACTATTAATGCATTTAGTCTCCATGCAATTTCTTGTAAGGTGTGTGCTTTATAAGCAGAAGTCCTCTGCCACAACATTTTTTTCTGGTCTACCAAAGGATTCATATTATCCTAATTATGCATGTAGCACTGTCACCTTATGATTTGCCCTGACATATTCTCATCCTCATTTTCCTTTTTTTACTTCATAGACTAAAGTGCAATGGTCACTATCAGGAGTAAAAACTCTTTAATGTTTTTTAAGAAAGAAGAGAAGCAATTAACAGTCAAGCAACAAAACCAAAAAAGATGGTCCAACAGAAACAGAAACAGAGGAGTATGCAAGACTCAACCTTAAAAGCTGATGGGAAGAAATTTTATTTCCTACAGTTGATGACACTTTTCAGAACTTTTGAAGTCTTACAAGATGTTTTCCTCAGTGAAAACTGTTAAATTTCTGCATAAATAGTACATGGCACAAATTTTTTTTTTCAAAGTTGTAGTCAGAAGCACAACTTTTTTCTCTCTGTCATAATCAGATTTATGTATTATTAAACCTGAATAGGTTTAATTCCTAGTGCAAAATTTTTCCCTGGTCATTATAACCAAGTAGCCCTCTAGGACAAGGACAATTGTGATTGCTAGTAGCTGGTTATATGCTTTGCATGCAATTTGCAAGACCTCAAGATGAAGGTGTCTTCATCACCTTCCTGCAGTTTTGCTTGGTTCAGCTGTGACTAATTTTTCTAATTCACCAGATATCCGCGGTAATTTGTTTTGCTTTTGTTTATCTTTGTGTGATAGAGTCATTGTTTTATACCAACAGCTGTAACAAGAAGGTAGCCTACGAGAATTCCACGTTTGTGATTATAAAATAATGATGAAGTGTAGAGAAATGCAGGCCTGTTACAAGAGCAAAGGTTTTGAGAACAGGCACGCAATGAGGTGCAGAGGAGAATAAACAGGGGAAGAGAGCAGGCATAGGATCAGCAGTGAAGACCCCGCAGCAATAAACAACTCTTTAAGGGTCAGTTAAAGAAACGCAGACCTGGATCTAGAGAAAAACTGGTGTTAAGGGTAACAAAAAGAACTAAGAAATTATATATAATATACATAAAAGGCATTTGGATACAACATGGACCAAGGGAGAAAAAAAAGGTGTAAAAGCATGTAAGAAAAATATAAAAATGATCCCAAGTACATCCTACAATAAGGAAGTAGAAAACATCAACATGAGCATCAAATTCCTCCAGAAGGATTCACAAATGCTGACAACTCACCCAACAACTCCCAGCCACCCACCATCACAACTGAAGCAAGACAACTCACCATTCAGAGCAATAGGAGAATTAGAGAATAACACCAGGAAAAAAAGGCAAACTAAGGCGTATTTATTTTTCTCTGGCAATATTTATTTTAAGCTAACAATATCTTGTGTTTACTTACATGTGATGTCTGCTTCCTCTTTGCCTGTGAACAATACTTGCAATATTTTAAATGCAACATTTTCAGCGTTGTGCATTTTGGTTGGGATTCCCCAAAGAAGAGTCCTATGTATATACTATCTGAAATGTTGCAGAAATTCTGATATAAGTATAGAACCAACGTATAAGTCACCAAAATATGCTGCCACTTCAGAATTGTTACGATTGGCTGGGACAGCCATACACCAGTTCAATAAGTAATGCAGTAAATTACAGCAGACAAAGAGATTCACAGATCTCTGCTTGGCTGTCTATTGAAGGGGTTGTCAGGATATCATGAATATCAAGACCTCATATACTTTTGAAACAAGAATAGTTGTTCCACGAAAGAGACAATCTAGAATTCTGAAAGAATTTAGAGACATTTTGGAATGAAAAAAGATTTAAATTTTTCCTGCAAAAGCGATACCAACAAAAGCAAAGAGATGGTTTAAAAATAAAGATGAGGTTGAAAATACAGACTCTGAATTCACAGATCAGACATAAGCCTCAGGGTTTTCTAGTCCCGTGGCACAGCAATAGAGAAGGAAAATGAGAAATGAGATGGAAGCCCAGAAATCTGAGGTTTAGGAGCCAAGACTAGCAGGAACTGCAACTGTCTCTGTCTTATCAGAAGTTCAGCATGAATAATGCATTTTTACTCTTCTGTCACCCTCCAAAATCATATAATACTTTTCTGAATGCAACTTGTGGCACTCAAAAACTTCCAGCCAACCCTGTTATATTGAAAACTGGAATGGTACTTAGGTAATGCCATGTCTGCCATTGTGGTGGGTTGGTGCTGACTGGACAGCAGGTGCCCAACGAAGCCAATCTATCACTCCACAGTCTCAAACAGAGAAGGGAGGTGATATTATGTGGGTCGAGATAAGGACAGGGAGAGATCATTCACCAGTTACCCTCATGGGAAAAACAGACTTAATTGGGGAAATTAGTTTAATTTATTATCAGTCAAATCAGAGTAGGATAATGAGAAGTAAAACCAAACCTTAAAACACCTGGCCTCCACTCCTCCCTTCCTCCAAGACTTAACTTTATTCTCAATTCTCTACCTCCTTCCCCTGCCATCAGTACAGTGGGACAGGGAATGGGCTTGTGGTCACTTCATCACTTGCTGTCACTGCTTCTACTTTCTCCTCAGAGAGAGGACTTCTCACCCTCTTCCCTTGCTTCAGCGTGTGGTCTCTCCCACAGAGGCAGTTCTCCATGAACTTCTTCGACATGAGTCCTTCTCATAGGATGCAGTTCTTCATGAACTGCTCAAGCCTTCCATGGGGTGCAGACCTTCAGGAACAGAGTCACAAGCCCTGCCAGCAAACCTGCTCCAGCGAGGACTCCTCTCTCCATGGATCCACAGGTCTTTCCAAAAGCCTGCTTCAGCATGGACTTTCCACAATTTCACAGACTCCCTCAGGCACCCACCTGCTCCAGTACGGGGTCCTCCAGGGACTGCAGGTGGATCTCTGCTCCACCATGAACCTCCATGGGTTGCAAGGACACAGCTGCTTTACCATGGTCTGCACCACGGGCTGCAGGGTTTCCAGCAATCTCTGTTCCAGCACCTGAAGCCCACCCTCCTCTCTTTTACTGACCTTGGTGTCTTGCAGGGCTGTTCCCCTCAGTCTCTCACATATTCTCATCCCTCTCCTCTCTGGCTTGTTCTGCATAATAATTTTTTTCCCTTCTTTAATATGTTACCCCAGAGGTAGTGCTGTTGCTGGTCAGCTTGTCCTTAGCCAGCAGCAGGTCTGTCTTGAAGCCAGCTGGCATCAGCTCCTCTGGACATAGGGGAAGCTTCCAGCAGACTATCACAGAAGCCACCGCTGTAGCCCACCACTACCAAAACGTTGTCATGTAAGCCCAATACAAAAGTTCTGTTTCTTTCCTCAAATGGAAGCTTTCCCCTGGTTATTAAAGAAGTTTTATTGCTGAAAAATTATCTATTGTAAGTTTTATAAAATATTGCTTTGCTGTTTTCAGATTGATAATGCTGAATTAGTAATTGCCAGATTTATTTTAAGGTGTATATAGAATGGTACACAAAGTCTTAGTATCGAAGTTGCTTTAACACCTCTGTTCTCTAGGAAAATCTTCTTACTTGTGATTGAGAGTATTTGTTAAAGCCTGCTCTAAGGAAAGATTGTGACTGGTTTTGAAGGATGATATGGGCTTTGATATACTATGGGATAAAGGGGAATAATAGTGAGGAAATAACCTGTTTTGTGGACAGTGTGTTCTAAGAATAAACAGCAGTCTTCTGAGGTTTACCCTCAATTAAATATTTTAGCTACTATATATCTAAATTTTTTCCACATTTTAGAGTATACTTGTTACCAGACGATCTCAAAAGAATATGAACAGATTAGCTCTGGGAGAAGACAGGTTTATACCAGCTAAAATGTTATATTAGATTGTCTAAACTAATTCTAAAAAAACCCCAGCTCCATGGAATAATTGAGTCAGGACATTAAACAAAACATTAACAATATTTTTTTTAGAATAAGATTTTTTATGAGTCCAGATGGGGACAGCCTAGGAATTCCCAACATTTAACACAGGAAAATAAGAGGATTTTGTGACTAGCAATGCATTTTTATCCTTAACATGGAGGTCAACAACTTTAAATCAAAATAATAAAAAAAAGAGAGAAAATAATTTGTTAAAGAATCACACTATGGGATTTGAGATTACACCTTGAGCTCCACCTGGAAAATTCTAAAGAGAAATATAGATATTTTCATTACATACCACCTGGATCTGAAATTTCCCAGAAATTACGTGCAGTGACTGTCATGCCCAGAGCACAGGGATCTTACTGCAGCTGTGCAGTCTGTGTGGCACATGCACCACACACAAGCAGAAGGTGTCTTGCACTGGGATGGCCAACGAGGGTTGATAAGTAGTGCCACACCACCTCTGCCTGTCATACACAAGATTTCCACATGGCGAGATAAAATTGCACCGTAATGAGAGACTCTCCTATAGAAAAAATACTATTTTGTTGCTGTATTTAAATGGTTTAAAACCATTATCTGAGTACTTTTACATTTTTAAGAGAGGACAAGCTTTGGGGAATGCATGCAACCAACATGAGCAGAAGAGGGCAGATTCTGTCTTCTAACAGACGTGAAGTTTATGTCTTGGACCCTTGTGTGTAAGGGAAGGAAAAAGGTCTCCTTAAGCCTTTCTTCACATCTCCACAATGGTTGTGTGTCGTGGGTTGACCTTGGCTGGATGCCAGATGCCCACCAAGCTGCTCTATCAGTCCACCTTCTCAGGGAACACAGAAGAGAAAATAAGATGGAAAATGACTCCTAGGTTGAGATAGGGCAGTTTATCAAAGTGAAAATGAAATTTTGAACGTGCACAAGCAAAGAGAAAAGGGTAATTTTATTCTCTAGTTCCCACCAGCAAGCAATTTTCAGTCACTTCTCAGGAAGGGAAGGCTTCAGAACGTATAGTGGTTGCTCTAGAAGGGAAACAGGGTAAATATTGAATGCTTCCCCCTTCCTCCTCCTTTCCTTAGCTTTTATATCTGGGCTGACATCATTTAGTATGGAATATCCCTTTGGTTATTTTGGGTCAGCTGGCCTAGTTGTGTCCCAGGCCAGGATCTTGCCCACCCCCAGCCCCTTGATGGGCAGAATGTTGAGAGACAGCACTGATGCTGTGCCAGAGCTGCTCAGCAGTACCCAAAGCACTGGTGTGTTATCAACACCTTTCCAGCCACCAATGCAGAGCATAGCACTGTGAGGGCTGCTGTGGGGAAATGAACTCCAGCTCAGCCAGACCCAAGACATTGGCATAATGTGACCTTCTGAGTTTATCAAGCTTTGTTAAAAATAGAAAATAAAGAGAGGAGAAAAGCAAGGGATGCAATGTGAGCATAGACCAAACTTGACTTTAGGCACCACTTGAGGAAAAGTCTGCAAGACACAACAAAACGAGAAATGGGTATTTGAATGTTAGGAGGAAATACAATAAGTACACTAAATAAGCATCCATACCTGTAGTAAATTATGATGTATTTGACTGAGAAAAAGACAGGGCAATAGAAATTGTCATAGGTTAAATTGGATAAAAGTGCAGTACTTTCAAGACCTATGTAGAACTAATATTTATTACAATTATACTATTCTTCAAATGATAGGTCACTATTTTGGATCACCTAATCAAGCATTTAATAATCAAACATTTGATTAGCTAGTGTCATTACTTTTTTTCCCCTCGCTTTTGTTTCTTCAAAATGAACCAATAGTATATGAATCACAGAATCACAGAATCACAAAATCACAGAATGTTCTGAGTTAGAAAGAACCCACAAGGGGCATTGAGTCCACTCTTAGCCCTGCACAGGATAGCCCAAGAATCCCACCATGTGCCTGAGAGCATTGTCCAAACGCTTCTTGAACTCTGTCATATTTAATTCTTATACTAGTTTCACATGACACAACTCTGTTAAGAATTAAATTTCTTTATGTGTAACCCAGGCTCATCATGATGCACATTTGAAATTTCCAACCTTATTCTTTCCTGTATCATTTCTATACTTTTGCCTACCAGTACTGATTCTGCCTTAGTGATACACGCAGATCAAGCTCAGTACCTGCTTTTTCTCAAAAATCCCAACTGAAAAAAAAAATGTACTACACATTCATAATCTATTAGTGAGGCTTCTATACTAAGGTACTTTCCTCAAATTATATTGCAAAACCTCAACAATTTCATAATTCCTTATACATTTTTTGTCCCCAGTTTTGAAATGTCATTCTGTAGCTACTTATATGTATTGCTTCAGGTGGCTGATGTTTAATAAATATCATAATTTTTTTATTAGTTGTTATAATCCCCCCACCAAAACCAAATAAAATATCAATTTGCAAGTAGTGTGACAGCATCTGTCACAGAGTCATCTGTGAGCTCTCCCTGAGCCTTTTCATCTGGTTGCTTTCTTTTTCCTTTCTTTCCACCATCATCTCTGCATCTCTGGGAGGAGCACTTTGGGAAGCACCAGGCCACCCAGCAGGAACATTTCCAGTGCTCCCTGTGCCATCAGTGGCTTCTCAGTCCTGACATCCCTTAAGGAGAGAGTGCAGCCTGGAGTCATGCTCCAACCTTGATCTCCCACCTCTCACCTCTCTGGCAGGTGAGTAGGTCATAGAGCAAATCAGTAGGTTGTTTCTAAAATTGAGGTCATGGACATGTGAGTAATTGATCTACACAGAGCCATGTGAGATCAGGGAAAAGGAGCACAGCAATCACCTAGGTAGTTAACACCACGGGAAATAATATGCTCCTTTTCCTGTCGCATTGGACCACAAGAAAAGGGGGGCAGGTGCCTTCCTTTGCTGTGCAGTGGGGACCTGCACCTCTCTTCTCCCAGACCCCAGGGACCTTGTGCAAAGCAGGGACCCAACGGGATGTAGACCAGCCCTGGTGCCCTGACTTCCCCCAGATCCACATGGCAATCCCACTCGTGACTTGTCTCCTCTCTACCAGAGACCCAGGGCCAGCATCAATCAAGCATAATTCTGACATGGCAAGCAGATCTCAATAGGCAGATAAAAAAATGAGTGGATTACACACTGGCAGAGGTGGACATGTATTTATATCAAAGGTTGCCTGTAGAGAGAGTGATGAGGAAATACACACACACACCTAACAGTGCTGTACCGACTGCCCAGCTGTTTTCTGGCTGTAACATTTCAAACCTGTTGTATCGTTATACGCACAACATGAAGAGATAAAAACATTACAGAGAAAGTGGGTATTTGCATACAATACTAAACAAGCAAGAGATGCCTCATGTTCTAGACTTGTCTGACATCATGACAAATGCTAACAGATGGAAAATTTAAAGTTTAGAGGAAGGGCTAAGTGTTCCCCTGTAAAATTGCTGTATAAGTTGATATACTAACACATCCACCAGCTGAAACTTTTAAAACATGGTTGCATAGTTTGATTTTCATCGACCAACAACTACCTCACAGTAGACTGTATTTCCAAAAGGATCTGAGCACTACCTTTTTAATTAAGGTGGCTGAAATAGACTACCAAATATATTTTGAAAGGGCACTATCTTTCCCTCACACCATGATATTTACAATGTGTATATATATATATATGTAAAAGTATATATTACTTTAGCTATCTGCTCATCTTGCTAAAGAGACATGAGGTGAAGTGAATAAATGGTACTGTGGATTTTTTCCCTCCAAAATTCACTTAATTTCCAATTCATTTAATCCAATGGGACAATGTAATAGACATTCTAACATAGAAATCAAATTCTAAGTTGATTAGCTAAAATTATTCTTGTTTCTAGCTAAAATAAAATATATTTCTCAAATTATACATCTGTTTTATTTTGGGGAATGTGTAGAAAGATTCCTCACAGAGATATTTGATAAATAAGGACTCAACATACAAAAACTTTAATTTTATATACTTCTGATGGCTTTTGCTATATAAGAAGTTGTAATAATGATATATGTTGTCACACTGCAGAGGAAGAACATCTCACTATTTTAATTCCAGGATCATCTTCAAACAAATACTCGGGTTGTATCTAATGCCTTCAAACCTCTGCTACATAGACTCTGAAGCAACTGCAAAGTTTTTACCTGACGTACTTCTTACTTCTGAAAGCAGTGTTCCAATGACATAATAACAACGCAATATATAATATATTTTGTCTACATTTAGAGGGCATAAACAATATGGTGTTTGGAGAAAAAAAAAATGACCGTGGTAGTTAATGGCCAAAGATTCATGCTGAGTGCATTATGGGACACTGGATGTTAGAGATTCAACCTGGGATGCCCTGGTTATTTTAATAAAACAAAACCTCCAATCTTTGCAAAGTTTATTATTGTGTTGTTGGTTTGCTTTTTTTTTTTTACAATAGACAGTGGGGATGTAATTTCTGATGTTCTGCTAACAGTTGGTTGTATCTCGGATTATTGTAAATAAACTGTCTTCATTTTATAGAAGCTCCCACAGCTGCCTTTTTTCAAATTGAAAACTCAGTGGGGCTTTGATTAAAATGAAAAAGAACCAAAATGAATTTTATTTGGTGATATGGTGTAATTTTCTCCTCTTAAACCTGTTTATACTTTCTATGATGATTGTTTGAGTAGTTCTTTCATACTTGGAGGTAAAGATAAATTTGTTAAACAGTGTTGTTGACAAGTAAAAAATAGAAAATAGATTCTGCTTCACTAATTTATGGTATATTTATGTTTCCACTGCACCAATATATTTTTATCATATGTACTTTTTTGTTTGTATTGTATTTTAACTGATTTTATTTAAGCCTTCTTTTTCAATGGTAGGGCAGGAGGTGTTGTTTCTGGGGGTGGTTTTGTTATTGTTGTTTGAGTGCTATTGCTTTTTTTTGTTTTAATAACACCAGCTATAGAGCAGATACACATTCTGAGTTAAAGTATGTTCCATGTTTCTCTCTAATATTTATTATACTTGTAATGGACTTTTATACTAAAATTTACTATACTTTTTATCTCACAGGGAAAATATTAAGTTTAACTCTCTGGATTTTATGAAATTTGTACATTTGATGATGACCACTGCAGAAAAATCCCACAAAAATCAGTAAATGGTAATGGTAGTGCCTCCTTAGCTGATTTAATCATTCATATGGTAATGTTAAGGAGCCTACAGTGCTGATTCAGAAGATTCTTGAGAATATAATTATAAGAATTTGCTTATGAAAGTAGGATGTCTGAAAATTAGGTAGTGGGCCTATTTTTCTAAGGAAATTTTGTGTTCTGAGGATGTGAACCAGCTGCAGAAGTCTATTGATGGCATGCACTTTGCCCCCATCTTTTTGATATTCAGAATAGTACAGAATCACAGAGTCACAGAAACATAGGATTATAGAATAAAAGATCCATAGACTCACAGAATCACAGAATAATTTGCATTGGAAGGGTTTTTGAAGGTAATCTAGCCCAATCCCCTTGCACTTAGCACAGGCATCTTCCACTGGACCAGGTTGCTCAGAATCCTATCCAACATGACCTTGGACACTCCCAGGGGTGTGGCATCTACCTCTTCTCTGGGCAACCTGTTCCAGTGTTTCACCATCCTCACTGTAAAAGATTTGTTCCTTCACTCTAGCCAGAATCCCCTCTCTTTTAGTTTAGAACCATTACTCTTCTTATCTCAACCAGACCTACTAAAAATCTGTCCCCATCTTTCTTATAAGCCCCCTGTAAGTGGAAAGGCTGCATTAATATCTCCCTGTACACTTCTCTTAAGGCTGAACACCTCAGCTATTTCAGCCTGGCCTCACAGGAGGGTTTTTCCATCTCTGATCATTTTTGTGGGCTTCCTTCTGGACCTGCTCACCTCTGCTGAGAACTCTGGAGCTGGATGCAGCACCCCAGATGGAGTGTCATGAAAACAGAAAAGCAGAATCCCCTCACCCTGCTGGCCACGTTGCTTTTGATGCAGTCTAGGATATGATTGGCTTCCTGGGCTGCAAGAACACATTGCAGGGTCAAGCCCAGCCTCTCATCCACCAGCACCCTCAAAACCTGCTCTCAATCCGTTCATCTCACAGCTTGCATTGATATTGAGCCTTGCTCCAGTTCAGGTGCAATACATTGCACTTGGCTTTCCTAAACTTCATGAAGTTCCTATGGGCCCACTCCTCAAGCTTGTCCAGGTCCCTGTGATGGCATCCCATCCCTTAGCTGTGCCAACTGCACCACTTCAGCTTGATGTCCAAAAATTTGCTGAGAGTGATCTTAATCCCACTGTCTATGTCATTGA
>QWTY01015355.1:0-18757 GCA_008033365.1 Pseudorectes ferrugineus | reverse complement strand
CAACACTGGCCCTGCAAAAGCAACGTGGAAATCCTGCAGCCTGGCTGATGTGTCCATGAGAATTAACTCAGAGTTTCACCAGACACGGAAAAAGCATACACATTCATCTTAAATGGCTGAAAAAAATACATAACTCCAAGAATATTTCGGTAGAAGGAGGTTTTTTCTCACATGAACTTGAAAGAAAGGCATTGCAGACACTATATCTAAATCTATATATTACTTTCACTATTCACCCTGGGTGATATGTGCACCAAATATCTTTCTGTCTTCTTGTTTAGTGAAGAAACCTAAAAACATTCCTGATAACTAGGTCAACAACTTTCCAAAGAACTTTTCTGATGTTGTTTGTTTTACTTAAAGAGCTAATCTGTGTATACTTTCTACTCCTTTTAGAGTAGTAGACTCCATTTAAAAAAAATCTCACTGAATTGCCTCCAACAACAGATTTAATTTTCAGACATCACTTGTTCAATAAAATGGAGGGGATTATGTGGCTATATGCAGAGGATATTTGGTTGCAGAGAAGTTGTTTTGACCTCTCTGTAGTTGAGCACTTTTTGTTTCAGCTCAGTATGGGCAGTTTCTCATCCTAATGCGCGTAAAGACCATGCAATTCAGAGGGCTGACTTTTGGGGGAAAGCTCTATGAATAGATGCATAATGAAACAAATCCTACTGTATTCTTTGTAGGAGCGCTGGATATTTTGACACTATTGTGGGTAATTAATTTCTCCAAGGTATGAAAGAATTCCTCTAATCCTGTTTAAGATTCAACACCCTTTGGTTTAAGATAGTCCTGTGAGGGGCAGGGATCTGGATTTGATGATTATGGGTTCATTCAAACTGGAGATATTCTATGATTTAGTGAAGACTTTTGCATTCATATCATTGTTATTTACTCCACAACACTCACCAAGAAAGTTGGTTATTTTTTTAATGTTTTAACTCCTACATAAGAAGTTAATTAAAAATTAAAATATTCTAGATTTCCTGGTTATGAAACACAGAAATGAAATAATTATCTGTGAATAATTAAACTCTTATTCATATTTTCAAGAGATTCTAATTTTTCTCCTTTTATTACACGTAAATCTGAGGCCAGCCTTCAGTCTGGCTTTGCTTGTGATCCAAGGTATCTTCTTCAGTTCTAGAAATTCTGATATATCAAAATCAATGAAAACAGAATAGTCCGCAACCTGTGCCCTGTACTTCTTTCTCACAAATGCAGAATTGTTACAGATTTTTATACAAGTGTTAGGTTTATCCACTGCCATGTCTTGCTTACTGTTCTGTATTTTTCAACTACAGAGAGCATATTTCAACAGATTAACCCATATTATCAGCTGGAAAAAAAAACTTTAGTTGCCATTTTGAATCAAGCTAATTCAGTGAAGAAAGAATGCTATTAAATTTAATGTCTATGCTGAAGTGGAGCAGTAGTCATGATATGATTAAATTCCATGGGCTTTTTTTCTCACCAGCCTCATCACTTCACGTTATATACACCCAGTGTATATAATGGCATAGGATACTGCCTGGGACCACTCTTCTGCATAGCTAAACCAGAGATCATTCTGAATTGCATTTATCCTGGACTTTGCCACACACAAGAAACAAAATTACTTACATAACATTATTTCTTGTATCGTTTACCATCAATTTCCCATCTTATCAGGCTGCTTTGTTTCTCTGTACTACTGATTTTAAGCCTAGATGTGTAGACGTTAGATTTGAAGCTGGCCTTCAGAAGACCTATTCCTTGTTTTGCTGCCAACTCACTTGTGTGACCTTTGGTGGGTTCATAAATCTACCTTTGTTTCAGTTTACTTGTCTCTAAAATTGCTGTGATAAATAGATGTTGTGTTTTGTTGAGCTGAATTTCGATATATTGACCCAATAATCAATAATTTACCATCTAATAATAAATCCTAATATTGAGTCAAGAAGTCAGAGGGATTGCTCAGTGCACTCTTGTTACACTCAGAGGGACAACTTTGCTCAAATTCCATCCAAAGTCCAGAGGTATCTGGAGAGATGTTTTCAAGTTAGCACTAAGTCTCATATCCATGGTATTCAGGAAATCATGGGTTAAAATCCTAACAACTTCAAATAAACCTTTTATCCTTTCAAGTGCCAATCAGGATAGGTTCATTTGCAGATACAGTCTAATTGTTTAACCTTATTCCAGACCTTTGGGACCCAATTATCCTGCTGCTTGTAGGAGTGAAACCTAATTACCATTTTTTAAAAAAATAAGATTAAGCAATACTTGTAATTGATGTCAGGAATTTAATTTTTTAAACAGATCTTTAGCTGGCACTGTTCTGCTGAACCAACAGCGTGCTGGTTCACACACACACACACACACACACATAACTTGAGGTGTTTGCCAGTTATTTTTCCCTGACAAGATCTTTTGATAGGAGATTGTTTTATTATTACTGATACAATTTTCAAAATAATAAGGCCTTTCAGCTCTCATGGACTGTGGTTTCAATTCTATTGAATTCACTAAATTATTCTGGTACAACCTAATATCTGGTTACTGCATGCTGCTGCACTGTGCACCTGAGCTAGCCCTAGCCAAGCCAGTCTGAGCACAGGAGACATCTAGTCACCAGCAGTCAAGGTTTTGTACGTTCTACACCGAGTAACTGGAGAGCCTGATTGAGTTATCCCCCATGAAATTTCATGTTTCCTCAGCATGGCTGTTCCTGGTACTTCTGTTCTGTTTGTTCTGTCTCTCTCCAAAATGAACCTTAGTAGTCAGTGAAGGCAGAGTAGAGTGTTACAGTGCAGTTACAGTTATTGACCTTATTCTCCACCTCCTTCTCTTGAGATGAGCTGAACATTAAACTGTCAGAAGCCTCGGACACGCATTGCCCTTGGGAAACTGCACAATCATTGACATCGCTCCTGATGCAGTATTCCCAACACTGCATTAAGTCTGATCTCTGTCCATCTTTCCGTTTGCTTATGGAGCTTCCTGGAACTCCAAATGCTGGTATAAAGTCAAGCTCACGTCCCCTGTGCTCTAAGACAAAATCAGCTGTAACTATGATACTCTTTTTAAATGCCTCTCTGAGGTTTTCTGCCTCAACTTTTATTAATCGAGGATCTTAAGCCACTCCGGCTGCTCTGCTATTGTAGAAGAGATTTGTCCCTTCTTCTTTGCATCAACCCTTCAGTATTATGCTGTTCCTGCTGTAATCCTCTGCATAATGGGCTGCTTTTGCTTGAGCATCCTTTACCATGCTCAGGAGAACTCTGCAAGCAGGATAGACTTCATGGAATGGGCTACAAAAAGTGTTTATAGGTTGATTCAGGTAGTTACCAAGTTAAACATTGATATCCTTGCCACACCTAATGAATCTGTGTCAGCTAGGCAGTTATCACTCAGGACAGAAAGTATTAACATCCATTGCTTCTTGGAAAAGCCTGGGTTGCTCTCTACTGATTTTCTACCCTTTTCCTAGGTTTATGTCATTAGTTTTCCCTTTGAGTCCTTGAGTTGCCAGTCACTGCCATCTCAGCAACTTCACTTCTCTACAGCTACAATTCTCGTCTTGCATGTTTTTAACTGAATTACTTTCAAACATCTTCTTACTAAAACAGGATCAAAGTTAGCTATACATGCTACACAAAGCTAGACCTTGGGTCACATGAACCTGAATTTAGTGGGCTATCAATTCCACTGCATCCCTCTCTCTTTTCTATGCCTTTTATTTCACTCTTTTCCCATAGGTCCCATTTTCCAGTCTCTGGTCAGTTTAGTTCCTGTCTTAACCGGAGCTGAGTAAAGGAGAAGGGTGACTTTCCAGGTATTCAGGACTATATTCCTGCTTATTTGACAATTATCAATCCTGTGGTTTCTTACAGCAAATACATGATATTGTTACCCTGTGCTGATATTTGGGAAATAAACACATTTCTGAAAAGAGGCTCCTGAATATCTTTTGCATCCTGCAATCCATGCAATTCCTTCTATCTAAGCATATATTTTAGAAGTGATATTACTGAATTTCATTCTGTATTTCCAGACCATTTCTCTGGTTTTGGCAAGATTCTTTCAAATTTTTGACCTGGTCTGTAAAGTCTGTAAAGTCTGTAAAGTTTGTGCAACATGCAAATGAAATACTCTTTCTCAGTATCATGTAATTCCTAATGAAAATATTAATAACTTCATACTCATAACAGATTTCCATGAAGCCCCACTTGAGGTATCCTCCCATTCTGGTATATCATTTATCCTCACACTTCAGTATAATTATTTAGGGGTATTTGCATCCTCAGAGAAGTGCCCTGAAAGCCATGCTTTGTAAGTATGTTTTGGAAATTATTACTTGAGACTGTATAAAAAACCTAAATACAGTCAACCTGTACATGATCGAAACCTCTTTCTGCTCTATGGAATGCCCCTGTTAACATTTCGTAGGTAAAAGACTGATTCGACATGACTTGGTACACACAGCTATATTCTGACCACTGTGCCATTTCTCTATTATTTTCCAAATTCTTATGAACAGATTGATTGATTTTGGATTTTCCCAGAAGGTGAAGTTAAGCTGATTCATCTACAATTCATTACGTTTTAGTTTCTTAAGAATAAGGACTATATTTGCCTTTTGCTAGTCTCCTGGTATCACACCCTTAAACACAGAAGTTAAAAATTCTGATTGGTTCTGCCAGTTATCTAACAATCCTAGTGCTTTCAAAAATGCAAAAACTTACCCTACATAACACTGTATAAAAATCCTTTATCCATGCCACCCACTCTCTCATTCTGAAATATATGCCCTGAATACATATTCAATCTGTTTCAAACCAGGTATTATCAATCCCAGTGAAGTTCCTAATTAAACCAGGGTTTGCTCATCCAGGGAAATAAAAATAAGGCAAAAAAAATCTAACTGTGACAGTTCATACATTTAATATAGCTAGTAAAAACCATGGATTTGTGTGATTTCCTATGCATTCATAAGGCCATTTCTTTAAATTCAGATCTTGATCCAAAACTAACTAAAGCTACTGATGAACATCAATTAATCTGGAATCTAGATTCTTACATAATGTTTTAACACCAGTTAAAGACCAGTAGTAGAGCAGACAAGACCAAAGCTGTAAGGAAGCCTGTTGGGACATGCAAATTTTCAAGGATTCTTGGTGCTGGATAGCTAAAAACAGTGGCAAACAACATTTTTTCAGATAGGAAAGAAGAATTGGACTTTGGGTAGAAGAAACTTATCTAAGTTTGTTTCCTTCTTCCCTAAAGTCCTTCTAAAAAGGTCACAGTGATAAAAATAGAGCTGCCTTCTTTTACAGGGATTTTGCTTGAGAGCTCAATTTATTCAGAAATCAAGACAGATTGATGTTGTTCCCTGGGAATGCAGATAGGCATATTTTAGACAATAAACCAGGAGCCCTTATCTGCTGAATTTTGTCTTTTCAATGTATCTATCCTATTCTAATTTTAGGTCTGCATTCTCTATATCCTGCCGTGTTTTGTTTTTTCTCCCATTGAGCTCTGATTTCTCATTACGGCGTGTCCTTTTAGCATATATTTTGTACTTGTGAGGCATCTGTTCTCATTTTGCCCCTGCAAGAGCCTAAACGATAGCTAAATGCATCTGTAAGGACAAGTGCTGAACAGGTGCAAAACAAGACCATGAGTGATAAAAGAAGAGGAGAAATCAGAGACTAATTTTTGCTCTGTCAGGATTTGCCTAATATATGTATAGCCATTACACAGCCAATACAAATGTCTCATTTTCACAGTTCTTAATCTTCTTTAAAAAAAGGATCTTTCTAGAGTTAATTTAATGCAAGAAATTTTGAAAGAAGAAGGTACTCCTTCTCTACTGCTGCCTCGACAGAGATTCTGTAATACAGCTTAAGAAATTTTAGAGGGCATCCAGCTCTTCTTTGTTAGTAAACACAACACGGACAATACTTTCAGGCACATGGTGTGATTCTTGGGGTGTCCTGGGCAGGCCAGGAACTGGACTCAATGATCCTGATGTGCACCTTCCAACGCAGCATCTTTTATGATTCTAAAAAAGAAAATGCAAAAAAAAAAAGTATGAGTTGTAGGTATATTATTTGAAAACAAATCAAACCCCACTCTATTTTTATTTTATGTTTATTTTACACTTCCCAAAGAAGATTTGTCTGTTACTCTTGAGAAAAGTTAGTGCAGATATATTAATTTCACATATTCCATAAAATAGTGTTTTTTACTCACTCTAATCTCAGTGATACAGACTGGGTAACTGAGCAATGTTGTGCTCTTTTTATATTGTTTCAGCAACATAAAATGTCGATTGACTGTCAGTATTTCCTCAGTGTTATGGTTTTGAACTCACTCTGAGTTCAGCCTCCGGGACAGCAGAATTTTCAGGACTGTGGCTACAACATCTTAGTAATTCCTTTTGAGAACAGGCCAAAATCTCTGTTGTCCAGCAGCCAAATAACAGGTTGGAGGGAAGAATGGGGGTCTGTTCAAATAAGCAAAATCTGACTACTTTTTTTTTGCTGAAAAGAAGCATCCAGAAAAAAATAATCCATTTTGAGTAGAACAGAATCACAGATTCATTTAGGTTGGAAAAGAGATCATTGAGCCCAATCCATGACCGAACACCACCTTGTCAACCAGACCATGGCGCTAAGGGCCATGTCCAGTCTTTTCTTAAACACCTCCAGGGATGGTGACTCCACCACCTCCCTGGGCAGCCCATTCCAATGCCCAATCACCCCTTCTGTGAAGAAATTCTTTCTAATTTCCAACCTAAACCTCCCCTGGTGCAGCTTAAGTCTTCAGAACAAACTTTTTGAGACCCTTTCATGCACTTCTTACACGAAGTACAAATAACTAAGACATCAGGTTGCAAATTACAGAGACACCAATAATTTTCTGCCCCACGGCCCAGTTAGCTGGGTACTTCACCTGCATAAGAGAGAGAGAGTTCTCCTCTCTGTCTGAGATAATTTCTCAAGACCTATCTTACAGAAACATGTCCAAACCATTGTGTTGTGGTCTGTCCAGTCTTCCCAGTCCTAGCTGCATGGCAGGTCTGCTTGATCTGCCTCTGAATCATGTGCAGCTCGAGATTGAAAGTTAGGCTACCCTGCATAGGAGTAATCTCTGGGCTAACCTCACTCCCTTTGGATAATGTTCCATCTTTTATTTTAAATAGTTAAGTGGTCACTGGAAGAAAGGCAAATCTTCTAACTTCTTGTCAAGGGAATCACTGAGTCAGATTCTGGCTTAGTTTATTTTAGTTTGTGAAGGAATATTTAGGTGTTTTGCACCAAGAGCTACTATCTCAGAAGTAGAATCCATCTTCTCCCATCCTTGGCTATTAGGTAAATGCTTTGCAATTAGCCACATAAGTAGTAATTTTATGAAACTCATGGGGAAATATTTTTTTTTCTTTTCATTATCTTCCTTAGATTTCTTTTTTTAACAACAAAAAAAACAACATTTGCACATACTTTGGGGGAAATTACATTGGATAAGAAACTCTTTGCCTCATATTATCATGAAAAATCAAAACAGAATACTCAGGGTAAACTGAGTGAAGTTGTTCTGTGGCAGTTGAATAACAGAAGTTTTCCTTAAATCATATTAATCCCTTCTAAAGTTAAAAAATTCTAGTATCTTGTGAAACCAGACTGAGCCTGGGGCTACTTTAAGCTGTATTGAAAACCACAGCCTGAGGTGCAAAGTTGCTCAGAGCTCTTCCCTACTTCTTGCACTTGGTTCATGAAACTATTCCCAGGGAGGAATGACCCACCTCTTCCTTAATCATCACACCAATGTACATGAGAGCAGAGCCTGACTGCCTATTTTAAACCGGAATTTTTAGGAAGGTTTCCATGGTCTCCAAGCTCTTCTGTCCTTATTGTTAACATAGGAGGAAAAAAAAGTCATGAGGAAAAATAAAAGGTGCAGGCAATAATGTTTCTGGAAAGGCAGAAATTTATTAAAATCATACCCTGAGTTAAGTGGCTTCTTCTTTGACAGCAGCCATACTGCTGCTCTTCGAAGGGCAAGAAGCTGAACTTTCAGGGAGCCAATTAGGAAATGCTTCAGAAAGAGTGGTAGTGATAGCAGCCATCTGAGAGATTAACTGCAGTAAAGGGTCCTCAAAGCAGTGACCGCCAACTATTTTCAGCATAGCTATTATCTTTCTTTTGCATTACTTAAAAACTGCTTTTACAAAAAGAACAAAATGACTTGAGGCTTTTTGTTGGGTCCCAGAGCTTTACAAGTGAATAGTTCCACAGCAAACATCACTTACCAATGGAGCTTTACTTCAGAGAAAAATATGTTTCCTTAAGACAGATAATAAATACCCTTCATATCATTGTGGCTGATAAGTCAAAACAAGCCTGAAAGGTGCATTATGTTCTGCCTTTGCAGTCTTTTTGCTTCTGAGAGTCAGAAAGGATTGATGTTTCTGTTGGGTCACTGCTGAATACCTAACTGCACAGAAATACTAAATTTTGGCTTGCCACTGAGAACAGTGAGGAAAGAACAGTGAGGAAGGAACTAAAGGGCAACAAGAAGGATGAACTACGTTTATATGAAATTTTGTTTGATTGTTTAGTGCAAAATAAAATATTAATGAGAAGAGAATAATAATAAGCTTCCCCTGATCACACATGTGATCTTACAGAATAACAACCAAAATTCATAAATGTAATGATTTGATGTCTATCTTGTTATTATAAGATGAAGGTGCTCCTACTAGAAGAAATGGTGACATACTTGCTCTGTCTGAACTGGGCTGAAATCTTCCTGTTCTCACTAGAACTCCAGTGGAAAATAATGTGTAAAAAATAATAATCATGTTTTGAGCAATCTAGTATAATAGCTTTCTTCCATAAATCTCAGCATAATTAAGAAGAATGTGACTCAAGGGCTCATGATTTCTCATGTTAGAAAAGCAATGCAGGCTGGTATTTATAACAAGACTGCTGTTCATGATTAATGATCTCTGTTGTTAATGCACTTTAGATATATTCACTGCATCCTCACACTGTCTTGCAGCTCTTGAACAAGGGTGAACTTTACCAGGCAGCTTCACTGGATAATGGCATTAGGATTTACTAATCAGCACAGCTCTGTCATCCTTATATTCTGATTAAAAGTAGCCGTCAGCATCTGGACATGCAACTTCTGACCCCGAGGTGCTGTGCTGGGACAAGAGATCTATCAGTAATTCTCCACAATACAGAGAACACTGCTACAGCAAGGCTGAGTGCTAAGAAGAGTGGAGCAGTTTTTATAAAAGTGAATATTTATTTACTTGTTTTTATAAAGCACTAAGACTTCTCAGTGCATTCACAGAAATCCTGTGCTGTTTGGACTTAGTTCAATTAGACTTATTCCTGATTAATGTGTTCTTCTATATTCATTGCTGGAATGTAGATTTTTCCCATTTGGATACACTAAATCAGATATTATTCACTATTAATGGTTTGCTACAGTTTTCACTTGCCTATTATTCTATCTTATTTTGCAGTAGTATGCACATTTTAAAGTACGCCTCTATGTAATCTGCAGGATAGAAATTAAAATGATTGCACAACTTCTATATTATATGCTTTGAGAGACAGAAAAATTAAGATAAAATTTTCAATTTTCATACCTATTTTTATCACAGCCTTTTCACATATGCTGACTGTCTCAGAGTTTTCTGAAGTCAGCAGTTCTTCAGAAAGATTATCACCTTCAAAAAAGAAGCTAAGTTAGTTATTCGTGTGTGTGCTGTAAAATAATTTACATGTACTAGACACTTTACTATCCCTTCCCTGTTTAAACACCTTTGTTTTGTTTATTTTTTATATGGGAGTCACTGCTGGAATGTTCTCTTGGAAACTGCTTTATCATCTACAAGTCATAATTTGGCCATTTGATCAGTGCTTAGCTTGTCCTAAACTGAATAGAAGCTCCGACTCCTGCCACGTTGCCTTTCAGATTTTTCTTTTTACTGTGTCTGATCATTCAGATAACCCCAATACAAATTATCACTTACATGATTAAACAATGCCTTTGAGCACCATGCATGTTTTAAACCTAAATGTCACATAGTGATTTATGCATCTATGAATAGAAACGTATCCATCATCCACCTGAAATATGGGTCTTATTTAATGAATATAATCTGGAAACTGATTGAAAATAAAACATAAAGGAGAAATTCTTCTTTGCTTTGCTGGCCTACTCAGAGGGACATTTCTTCACTGGGCTTTTTTAGTGTAAAACCTGTTATCATTTACTTCTGTTGAAATGTATAGCCTATTAATATCTTTCCCCACGTGGTTTTGCCATAGTTAGGATTGATTAATGATGAAATAATAATCTGCAGAATAGTTATGCTTCTTACATGGTATGGTAAAAAAAGGGGTTGCATGAAGTGAAAATACAAGACCATGTTGCCAACAGACCTCGCTATTTCACCTATACACCTGAAAGATACATGGGTCATGGACATTTCAATGTGAAACACTAGGTTAAAGGATTATTTTTGTGTTAATAGTTATGGAAGTCTTTATTTAGTTTTCCAGACTGATCTTCATAAAAGAGAATCACAGTGGTCCATTCTAGCTTTGAAATATAGCAGATATTTTTTTCTGAAAGTGGAAAGGACTTCAGCTGAACTCCACAAGATTGTGGTCAATAATACAATTCACAATAATACAATTCACAATAATACAATTTTGAAGATCAAAACCTGATGATTACTGCTTTCCTTAAGTCATGAGCTTTCTGTGGCAAATACTATAAGCATTTAAAAGTGAAGTGGAATGGAATGGTCTTTTTTGTTATATTCAAAGCAACATTTTGTTTTCCTTAATATAACTGTTTTGTTACTATTTTGAAATTAGTAAGACAGTAGAGTCCATCAACAGATTGTTTCCATGCTTGCTCATACCTTTTGCAGTAGCTCTCAATCTGCTTTCAAGGAATTTACTGCAGAAATTTACAATTTATAGAGCAGAAAGAATGCGAGGTTTAAATCAAGTTCAGTTGATAAATGGAGGTGCTTCAAACAATCTTGAACCTCACTCTTCAAGACGTTTTTCAGCTGCTGGTCAATATTTTAGAGTTTGTGCCTTGTACCAGCTATTTGTGGTTGTGCTTAGCTTTGAACTAGGAAGCCAAACTCCGATATGTAAGGAAATGTCATTATGCAGATCCCATGGAAGATCAGTAAGTCACCTGCTGTGGTCCTTTCTCCTGAACTTTCAAAGGTCAAACCTGGAATTCGTGTGAGGAGGATAAGTGAAAGGGAGATTGGATTTGCAGGCTGCAATAAAGTATCTCTCACTGTTTAGAGGACCTTTTTTCAGCAGTTTAGCTGATGCAAAATTCAACCTTTTTTTAAAAATAATTATCTTGGATGATTGTGATGGGCTTCTGTTTCCAAATAATTTTAGCTTTCTTCAGTGGCTTGTATTAAAAGAATTGATGGTTCCAGTTAGACGAGGATTTGCTTTAAAGAAAACCACATACAACATGAAATGTGATTGCCTGGACCTAGTGAGTCTCCTTTATAATCACTGCTCTTTTAGTGGAAGGCTCTGGCTCGTGCCTCATCACAGCTGAAGTAAAATACACTAACTAGTGCTTTGCACATTTCCAGCAGCACACACCTAAAGAGCTGCAGCATCCCTGCTGAACTTCACCTATACAGGCCTTGTGAGAGCATCTCTGGTTGGGCAGGAAGAGTGATCCACTACTGCTTCAGCTTTCACCTGATAAATGTAATTCTTTCACTAAAAATGAGGGAGTATTTGCACATACAGCCAGATCCCTCTTTTTTAAAGAAGAGTCACACTAATTTGAAGACAAAAACTTTACAGATCTCTTGTCTTGTGCAGGGTCTTTCTGTTAATGTCCCTGTCCCCAGCTTCATATTTGACCCCTATGGGTAAATTATGGGAAATTTCCCAGCAACTTTGGTACTCGGTTGCTTTCCAGGGTCAGCCCACTAAACTGGGGACCAGGGTTTACCTGTCTGGGGCCAGTGCTGGGCACAGGCATACAAAGGGGGCTGGGGAGAGGCCTGGCTGGAACGCCAAGTTGGTGGGTTGGGGCTGTGGAGGGAGATGTGCTGGCATGACATGGCCATCACATGGTGTGAGCTTAGAGCAGCCCCTCTCAAGGGGGGTCTTACAGCCCATTCCAACCCAGCTCCATCCCAGACATCTACCTCAGGCTCTGTCACTGCCCCTGGCAGGGCTGGCTGGTCATCCACATCCATGCCAACCCCAAACCAAGTGTTTGAGGCAGGTGGCAGAGCCCCTGGGAGTACACAGAGAAGGCCCTGGCATGACTACTGCCTGCCCCATGTTACTGTACATTCAAGCAGCCCTTCTTGAAAGCACCTCTTCTCCCAAATAAAAAACTACAGCACCTTTCTAACACTCTTGTCATCATGAGATGCCTCTATCATCAGGGTTGAAAGGCTGTGACATTTAGAACAGGAGTGTGCTGACCCTGGTTTGCATGTAAAGGATCAATAAATCCCATCTGCCAGAACAGTGTCTGCAACCTGTAGTTTCCATCTCTTCAGGCTGCAAAGAGCAAAGGTGACACAGTAAATCCAATTGTTAAAAAGTCTCTCTTCTCTAATTTTACCTATGAGCTTTTGTTGTGACTATCTACTTAGTGGGATTCACAACCCCCAGAAAAATCTGTATTCACACATTGAAAAACCCACTGATATGCACCTTGTTTAAACAAGTATTGAGTATGAAAATATCAAATCATACTTTCTGGTATATACCTTCTAGTTTTTATTGTAAAATGCAGCAATTTAGATTACTTTGTTGAAATACTAAAGGAAGATATTAAGAAGAAAATTAATAATGCAACTCAAATATTTTCACCAGAAGCACAACTAGTACATACATTTATTGCTGCTGAAAAGCCACTGTATCTGAGAACTTCTACTGCATTGTTGTGAATACAGAATGGTTTGGTAACTCACCTTTTGCTTTTGTGAGAATCATGGAAAAAATCCTTGCTATATTCATTTTGGAGGGCTTTAAATATGCTGTGCTACATAGAGAACTTAATAAAAACAAGAGAAAACAAAGCAAAAAGTTGCAGTCAGACTTTGGTATATAAAAATTTCCAGGTTCTTTTTGTGCATACAAATCACTTCTCTAAGGAATTAGAAATGATAAATGAAGTTATTCTTTTAAGAAGAGATTTGGTAGAATCACCCTCCATGTTAAACCCAAGTAATTAACACTGGGTTCTTAAATGTAACCCAGGTCATTAACATTGGATTCTTAAATCTACCTACGTTCTTAAGAGTTACATTTAAAAAGTGACACATTTAAAAGGTGCAGGATCCTGAGGACTTTTGAGAATGAGTGATCATTTAAGTAATTAAATGTGGGATTAGAAGCTTATGGTTAGATATTTAAGTCTATAAATCTTCGCTTACGATTAAATACATTCTAAATAATTTCATTATTATTCACAAGTGGTAAGTCCTTAAGATGGAGGTATTAAGCAAGTTCCTATTGCCTGTTTCTGAACCAGCTGAAGCTCTGGGAAGTGAAAATTATTTTTGGACAGTGTGTTGTTTTCTCCCTGCATGGAGATACGGTGACAGAAAACTGAGTCAATATAACAAAATCTGACAAAAGCGGTATGAGAAAGAGAAAAGAAGGGACAGAGGGGAAAACAAATTCAGAGAGTGTGGGGAAAGGCAGGCAGTAGAAGATACAGAGTGAAATTCTGTCAAAAGAAAAATACATTGAATATCTGTCATTGGGTAGTTCTGTGTGTGCAGAGCTTTCATCAGTAATAGAGGGCACAGACTTCCATTTCAAGTTTGATGCAGTCCTCAGAACTCTTTCCACTAACTTCAGTGAGCTTGGGATTAAGCACTTAGGGCGAAGACTGGTTATGCTTAAACTGAATGGTTTTTGGTTTTTTTTTGAAGAAAGGAGTCTAAATTATGGAAGAAAGTTTTAGTAAACTCAGAAAACTCGCTGAGCTCTCAAACCCTCAGAATCCCCAGAATTTAGTGTCACCTTTAGACCTTATGTTTAAAAATGGAGAAAAGTAGCTTATTTTAGAATTTAAATGAGTTCAGTAATTGCTCAAGCCGCAGAATGTAACACAAGATGTATTACAAACAAGCCAGCAAAGCAGTTTATTACACCAAAAGTGTGCAGGGGATTAAAAAAATACAACGGAATTCCTGATTGCTATTGTGCTTTGGGATTATTGGAGTTCAAAATAGAGTTGCTATGTTTTAATTGTCTGAATCCAGCATATTAGCATTTGAAATACACTGCATTTATAATTTCTGCTGGAAACACAAAAAAGAAGTAAACAATGCTTTGAAGATAACAGGAATTTAAGAACTTTTAACATATATATATTTTTTCCCTTTCTTTCTGTTTCTGATGTTATAATTTTCTCATATTTACCAAACTTTAAATGTGGGCAGTTGGTGCTTCTGAGATTTCCAGCCATAGTTCTTAATTGTGCCACTCAGTCTCTCTGCCTGAGCATATCCCATTTCCAATGGAGTCTTGAAGCCCAGCTGAAATATTCTCCTATTTACCCATTGCCAATGGGCCTTCTCATTCCTTTCCTTTGTCACACTCTCCTCCAGAGCTGTCACTTCCTGCCTGCTTCTGTTGGGTGTGGGTGTTGAGGTACTGGCACGGGGGAGAGGGCTGCAGCCCTGGCCTCTGTGAGGAGAGGCCAGAGTTGCTCCATGTGGGAGATGGCTCCTGTCAGCTCCTGTTGGACCCACTGCCGGACACAGCTGAAGCCCTTCAGCCATGGCCGGGGCACCTTGGGGAAAACCTATTTAGAAAGATGAAAATGCTGCTGAGGAGTGAGTGAAAATGTGTGAGAAACAGCCCAATGGATCCTAGGAAGGACTGGGGAGCAGATGCTCCGGGTACTAGAACAGAGATTTCCCCGCAGCTCCTGGAGACACCACAGTGGAGCAGGTGACTCTCTGCAGCCAGCTGAGAGGAACATCCCAGAGTGGATATCCACACCGCAAACCATGGAGTGCTGCGTCAAAGCAGATATCCACACTGCAGCACCTGGAGGATCCTAGAGATGCCAGAGAAGGTGACAGGCTCTGAAGGAAGCTGCAGCCCATGGAGGGCCCATGCTGGAGCACCAAAAAACTGTGTGGAGGAAGGAGCATCAGAGATGAACTGACCGAACTTTATGGACTGACCACAGCCCCCATTCCCCTTCCCCTTCTGCACCATGTAGAGGGAGAAAGGAGTGGGAATGAAGGAATGAATTTGAGCCTGGGAAAAAGAGTGAAGGGTAGGGGTGAAAGTGCTGTTTTAATTTTGTCTTAATTTCTCACCATTCAAATCTATTTTAATTGGCATTTTCTTTTTTCCCAAATCAAGTTTGTTTTGTCTGTGATGGTAAACGATAAGTGACCCCATCTTTTTATTTTGACCTGTAAGTTTACTCATTTTCTCCCCTTGTCTTGTTGTGGGAGGGAGTGGGGGAATGAAGGCTGGGTGGGCACGGGCACCTGGCAGTTGGTCAAGGTCCACTGAACATGCTATTTTACAATCAGATACATAAGCAACATATGTTGGAAAAAACCAAGGGTACACATATTGCAGGAGAATTTCTGTGCCCCATTTTAGTCATAGATAAAGTGCAGGAGATACAGATTTTTAAAAAAAGAAAACAAGTACAGATTGCAGTGTCCATCAGCAAAAGCTACATGGCATGGGCTCTTGCGATGTGTCTCACTGCTGCATTGTCACGTAGCTGCCCACATTTATAGATCAAGGTCAAATCTGATATTGACAACAATTGTGCTGTTGTCCTCCTCGGAGCTTCTTTTAAACTTGAGCATTCTTTAAACTTGAGCATACAGGCATTGCAGCTGCTCTTTCCTGCATCCAGTGATCTCTGTACATTCATACTTTTCTAGTCATAATCTATCTGCTGGCTCTTACAGCATGCTCCCATGAGCTTACCAGTATCCAGCATTCATAATGTTTCCCTCAATCAGAGAACAGTATTTTGCTATCTGTGAGCTCCAGAGTCCACAAGAATCAGTCTTCAGCACTCTAGTTCTTTGTTCCCTCGTTTCTGCTGGGTATTTTCAGCTAATCACTTTAAACTCCTACAGTGACAGAGTACATGATTTTTCTCTTAAGGCATCAGATATTCCATTGCTCCAAAGTACTCTTGTTTAACTGAAAAACTATTCTGGCTGCTGAGTCTCAAATACTCCTCATCTGGAAAATACATGTCCAGCAGCCCTCATAGTAAAACCAGATTTCCTCTTTTCTGAAATGCATGATGATATGGAAACTGCATTAAATACAAACAATTAATAAATTTCTCAATAAATGTAATTGTAAGAAATGTAATTCACAGCTGTTCCTACTATCTTTAGAATGTTGTTACTTATCATCAGGGATGTGGATGTATTTAATGGGAACAGATAAACTAAATTACTTTGAATATTTGTTCTCTCTGACAGAGTCATAATAAAAATTATTAAGATATTTTAACGATTTAGAAGTCCCAGAGTTTGTAGCTAGTTGCAATAACTTGTTCAACATATTCTATCTTCTGTCATATCCCACATAATTTCAAATTAAACATTACTTTCCAAAATATTTATATTAAATGGCAGGTGAACAGGAAAGTTCAATAGTATTCCACTAAGTTTTGCCAGTTCATAATGCTTTGCTTTTGCAAGTTGTTAGGGTACACTCCATCAGTAGAGTACTTCCATAATATCTCAGTGATTATGTTTCCCAAAGATGCCATAAATATGCTTAGCTCAAGTGTTCTGAATAATTTACCATTGCACTTAATTGGAAATGATCAAAACTTATGGTTTGTGTAGGAAATTGCAGCTTCTTTACTCATGCCCCAAAATATCACTTGCTAGCCCCCCAAGACAATTCTCAATTACTAAAAATTTCAGTATAATAATGGTTAAATATTTAATCTTGAAGCTTTTTTTTCCAAATGGAAACTTTCTGTATTTGAGCATTAAAACATTTTATTTGAATGCATTGAGATGAACTCTGCTACAAGATAATTCAGTCTTGAACTTAATGTTTGTTGTGAGCTATATAACTTCACTGGAATTCAGGTAGAGGTTGGCTGTTACTTGATCCACTGACATTCACAAGCCTCTTATGATGGCACTCAATAGGAAACCTGCATTGCATCATGAGTAGTACAGGCCTGACCTGACTGGAGAAAAGGGAAAGCCTGAATGATTATTATGTGGCACACTGAGAAAATATAATTTAAGAGTCACACAAACAATGAAGAAGTATTATTTCAATTTTGGTGATAGGTTGTTGTGAGTTTTTTTATAAATTTGTATTTCTCACAAGTATAATTAAGAAATTCCAACAGAAAATGCTCAGCAGACTGTATTATTTATATTACTGTTCACCTAGATACGGAAAAGCTGAAAGCATTATCTAAAATTTTATTTTGAAAATGTGACAAATAATAGCAATTAGGATCCCACACAGAAATCCATCCACAAAACAAAAATCCCTGGGGATAACCTTGCAAAATAGTATTTCTCATATGCCAGGTTCCTGGATCATATCTCAGAACATTTTTCTTTGGGAAATACAGTATTTATTAGGGAACAAGAACTATCTATTTATTCTGTTAGAGTCTTCAATCACAATTTAGAACATTTTTAAATTTAGTTCTCCACTAATGATGCCTTTTCTCCCCTCTTGCTCCTCTATTTATGTGTTTCCAATCAGTTTTTGTTGTCTTGGGTCAGCAGAGTCAGCAGTTTGGATCAGATAAACTCCAGTGAAAGTGCTGCAAGGTCTCACTTGAGAGCATTCCCATTTCTCATGGTATAAGAATTATAACTTGTATTTAGTATTGCCTTGGGAGGCCTTGCTGGAACCACTGTTTCTCTGTGAAGTTTCACCCAAAATCTCTCAGTCTTACATCACTGGTATCACAACCAGATGCATCTCTCTATCACTTCATTGTAAATAAACCCCTGCACTTATACCACCAGTCTAAAAGAAATCATATCATATGGGTCCTCAAAGAGCTCAGATACTATAATGGACCTGCTCACCGGAGCACTGGTCCTGCCGGCTCACCTGCCACATAATGTGGGACTGAAATTTGTGCCAGGACAACCTAAGTGCCCCTTCCACAGCCTTTTCTTCCTACTCCCATGGTTGTCATTGATTTATTACCTGCCAAGTTGAAATAGAAACCAAATCTTCAGTGATCTTTTCCAAAAATTTCAATTCAGCTGAAAGGCATTTGCACATCATCTCACTTCGCCCCAAAAATGCTACCAGTGGTTTCTTGCTTCATGGAAGCTTGGACAGGAACAGCCCTTGACCACTCTTCTCTTTGCACACCAGCTGTTATGATCCAATTATTAAGGTTCTTAGAAATACCTCTGCCCGAATTAAGGTACAAACAAGACCATACGCCAGTCAATAGTAAGGCTTTTATTTGGTAGTAAATATGAGAGAGAGAGAGAAAGAGAAAAGAGAGGAAGGGAGAAATAAGGAAAGGGGTGGGGGGACAGAGAGGGGCAGAGACAGGATAAAAAGAATATCACTGCTCTGTGGGTCCCACTGGCATCCTGATGATCCTCTTCAGCTGGTCTTCTTGGTGGTGAAGGTCCCCCGAAAATCATAGAATCCCATGGGTTAATATACCCTCGAGCCAGGTGGCAATGTCCAGGCATGTCCCCCTG
>QWTY01015353.1:33050-63988 GCA_008033365.1 Pseudorectes ferrugineus | reverse complement strand
AGCATGGCAGGGAAGTTGGAGCTCAATGATCTTTAAGGTCTCTAAAAATCCAAACCATCCTGTGATTCTATGATTTACGGTGAGAAAAAGAAAGTAGTGGCGATGATCTTTCTGTCTTGAAGGAAGCTCCACTTTTTTTAGGAATCAGTATAAAAGCTCCAGTGAAGTGAGACATCATCCAAATGTCCTTCAGTGCAGAAAGAACCTTCTTTTTTTTTTCCCTCTAAAAGACTTAAGATCTTTTTAAGATAATCTGCAGAAAGACAGCATCCAGCTTGTGATGAGGCACTTGTCCAGTGAAATGGCCTCCTCGTAATGATGAAAGGTGTCAAAATTGTGGATGACACACTGGGAGTCATCCAAACTGCATGGAGGGGTGTATCCTCTATATGCATACTACAGTCACCAAAGTTTTCAGTAACTCTACACTTCCCAGTCCAGTGGGAATCAAGGCATTCTGAAAATTTTCATTTATTAAAAGTTTGCATCACACCACTAGTAATTAGCTATTCAGAATTGAAGGATGGCAGATTAATAACACTTGTACCCAAAGAGATGAAGAGAAACTTGACAGCTTCCTCTCCAGGAGCATCCTTCCTTGGAGACCACTATCTCTAACAAATCAAGCAGTGATCCATGAACACGTATCGACAGTATTTCTACCTCTTAGCTGACTTGGAGTTGCTGGTAAATACTCAGCTGACTCCAAAAGGGTTTGCACCTATGAAGCATGCCAAATGAACAGGTATGAAAGCAAAAGGAAGGCTCTGGTTGGCATGGAATAGCATTGTGGCTCGAACAACTGGTTTGCAGATGAAGGCAGCTGTTTGAGCTGCGGAAGGTTGTCTAGAAACTCAGCACCTGGCACAGCGAAGGGAACAGAGTGGTTTTCTGCTGGAAACTTAGCAAAGACTCCAGCTCAGTAGTGATCTGAACGGCCTTTCATAAGCTTTTCATCTGCTGTACATTTCTGACACAGAAACACAGAGTGTTCTAAGTGGTGGTGTCCAAGTGTACAGGCTGCCTGACTGGTCTGGTGCCAAATACACTCACCTGGACAAGGGAGATGGCTTCTGAGGGGTCAGTGCCACGACAGCTGGTGTCTGGTGTGGGGTACAGTGCTGGACTGGTATCTACTGCTCAGATCTCAGCGCCAGAAGCAACTGTGGTTTAGTTCTGAGCCAGGGTCAGAGTTATGCCAATGCGATCGCTCACAGATCTAACAAAACACAGCTTGAGCCACAGACACCTTTGATCAGTACCAAGAAGGAGATTTGTGCTTCTTTATACAGAAAAATCCCAGGGGGGGCAGTTATGTTGTTTTTCATTCTTGTAGCTGTTAAGGCTTCCCTATACATGTACACACTGTGTTCTTACGCTTTTCCTTAAGCACATGACCCTGGGCATTTCTGAAGAACTGCCCAGACACTGCTCTGATACAATTTATACAGGCGACACTCTAGGCTGGACAAGTTAAGATAAAACTGGAAGGAAGATTCCAGCAAGATGTAAAGAAGGAGGAAAATGAAGTGGGTGGAGCACCCAAAAACTGCCAGGCATCCTGCAAGAAGTATTCTAAACCAGTAAGAGTGCACAGAACCATCAGGCAAAATCTGTGCAAAACTGTGTAAGATATTATTGGTCAAGCATCTGCTTCTACACCAACATCCAGACAAGATGTAGGGTTTGTTTCTTTATTTTTCATTCCAAATGCTGATTTATGCTATGTGTATTCCCACTAGCTCAGGTTTATGAAACACATAACCTGACTGGTGGAGAAATTTAAACACATGGAGTAGTCATGCTCTCATCTTTTGGCATACAATTTCCTTTTTCTAATTTATGTTACTAAACTTGTCAAGAAAAGAGGACTCTCTTGGCAAATCAGAATGAATGCAAAGGAGCAATCAACAACATATATAGCTCACAAATCCTTGTATCTAGCCTCACAGGGACTGGAGGCACATTCAGGTTTAGATAGAATATCCCCAAGGATTTACACCTATAAATATATTTAATAAACTCAGTAAAAACATGACGTGTGAAGTAAGCACTTCATCAAAAGCTTATTTTGGTTTTCAACAAATAAGAAAATTAAAACTCCTGCTGCCCACATGAGTCTCTGTGTCTGGATCTTTCTTCATAGATAAAATTATTCATGGCATATTAGAGCTTGTCAGTCTGTTTACCTAGAAAAAAAAGACATATCCGTCCTAGAGGAGAGCTAAACAACTTCATTATGAAAGCTGTGAGGGAGTCACAATACATTAGAAAGAACAAATGTAGTCTGCAGTGGTTTTTCAGCTCTTTCTACACCATTGACTTACTGGAGGAAAGCACCACTAATTACACTACTTGCATTGATTATTTTTTTTCTTCAGGATGGATTACCTTGTCCTCCCCTACATCTAATGATTTAAATTAGAACGAAACAGCAATGTGATGGAGGTTGGAAGTTTATCTTGAAAGAAAGACATCAAATATGACATTTAAAAAAAAAAATCCTCTTTCCTTATTAACTGCCCTTCCAAAATAGGCTAAGCTTCAAGTGATGTGATTTAGCAAATAGTACAGTGGTATAATATACCACACATTACAGGAAATGCCAGATATATTTCTTGTGTCTATATAAGGTTCAGTGATCCAGATCTGGATCAGATATGATCCTGTTTACACCAATGTAAATCCAACCTAAATTCCATTGAAGCCAGGGAATTAGTTAGATCAGAATCTAGTTCACTAAACCATACATTATTCCATTCTTAGGCATACTCTTCTTATCTGCCTCCTCCTTTTCCCCTTACAGACCCTCCAGTTTTGCTGCCAGGACTATGAGGATCATCTAAATGAAACTCATATGCTATGGGTCATAGAAAACCTCCCAGTCATTTCTACATCAGACCCAGTCATTTGCAGTTGTGGTAGAAAAGATCAAACATGTCTGCTGATTTTTTGTTTGTTTTTCATTTGTACCATCCCTGTGAGAACTCAGTAATTAGGGAACAATTGCCATGGTAACATATTACACCCAAATCTGATCATAATTAAATCAGTGCCAAAATTTCTATCAGGTTCTTCTGAACAGTCAACCTCCCCCTCTACTCATACAAGATTGCATCTCATCCACCAGTCTGGGACTTTTGTCCCACCTGCTTGTTGTGAGGTCAAGCTGAGAGATGGATCTTAAAGACAATTTCCTGACCATTTGTCAGATTATCTGCTTCATCATTTACATGCTAGTATAGCAATTACCACTCTGTCTTTTGTTTTCCATCCTCCTCCTCTTCACGCCCTCTCTCTAGGTAGGCACAGACCATTCTGTGCCACCCTTTCCATTTTGTAATCAATGACAAAATACTTCTTAATTCACAACTCTATTCTTTGCACAGACAGTTACAGTGCATATTTTACCATGGAATAGCTACTATTAATCCATTAAAATTTGAAAACTTTGTATTTTCTCACATAGTTATAATGCAGATGCATACACAATCAAAAATTCCATGAAAAACAAGGACACTACAATGAAAATGAAGAGTGCAGTATGGATTTAAAGCAACTGATTCAGTGGCTCATCATCCTGTAACCTGACACAAAACAGGCAGAATCAGAAGTGCTGGCAGCATGCTGAAGGATTTGGAGGGACAAGGGTGGGGAGACACAACAAAAGCTTATCTGGATATTGCACAGAACATATATAAAATGACAAGAAAGAGATCTGATAGTCAATACATAGCACAGGAATCAATATATGCCAAGGAAACAAATGATTGTAACTCCAAGATGCCGAAGTATGCTGAATCCTTTGTACACTTATAGAAGAGCATACATTACACTCAGGCTGGTGGAAGTGAATGTCACTGCCTGGATAAACACTTGTTCGAGGTCTTGTATTTTCATCAGTGCTATCATAGAATCAGACAATATAGTTTTGTATTTGTTCTTGTTTTTCCCTACTCTGCTAAATTGGCAATAAAATAAATTAATTTACCCAAGCTGAGTCTGTCTTGCCCGAGACTGTAAATGCTGAGTGATCTCCTTGTCCTCATCTCGACCCATGAACTTTTCATTGTATTTTCTCAAGGAGGGAAGTGACAGAGAGGCTTGGTGGGCACCTGACAGCCAGCCAAGGTCAGCCCACCACATCATCAAACCCACAGCTCTTCAGCTGAGCAACAGAGATGCTGTGTGGGACCACATCAAAGGACTTAAAGAAGCCAAGATACATTACATCAGTTGCTCTTCCCTTCTCCACCAACGCAGTCGCTGCGTCACAGAAGGACACCAGATCAGTCAGGTGTGATTTGCCCTTTGCAAAGCCATGGGGCTGCCTCTAATCACCTCCCTGTCATCCATATGCCTTGACACAGCTTCCAGGAGGATATGATCTATGATCTTATCAGACACAGAAATATCTGACTGGTTGATGGTGCCCAGGGTCCTATTTTTACCCTTTTTAAAATCAGGTGTGATATTTCCCTTTTTCTAGTCACTGGGGACTTTGCTTGACTGCCGTGACTTTACAAATATGATGGAGAGAAGCTGAGCAACTACATCTGCCAGTTCCCTCTTATGCATAATTCATTATCACATAAATAGTAATGCTCAATATTGTCCTGCTGGATGAAGGAAAACATAGGAAAGTCCAGGCACTGAAGACTGGGGGCAGTCTTGACCTTACAACACAAGTGTTATTTGCCTTGACTGACCTCATACATAATTTTTTGCTTTTTTTTCATATACTTTTATTTTCTGCAGCCCCACTAGCTTAGGCATTACATAACCAGCGCTTTAAAAGCTAGGAGAATTACAGGCTCCTGAAATCTCTTTCCCTGTAGATTATTTTCTTCATCTGCATGATCTTAGTGACATGTGTAAAACTCGTGCCCTAGATTTTAATGATGGTGACCTTTGGGACCTACAGTTGAGTCAATGCCATTTTAAACATGAGCCTGCTACTTTATTATATCTTTGCAGCTGTAGCCAAGTGAGAGGATGACAAGTGTAATTACCAGCTCTTTCTGTGAAGATTCCTATCTGAGAAAATGCAAGAACCTTTACAAAATGAGAGCGTGGCTATGCCATGACTTTGTATCACTAGCACAAGTGCAAGTATTTATTTTTCACCAAAGTCGGATGCACTGGGTGCAGAAAACAGAAGTGCATATGTGCATATACATCGTTAAGAAAATGAAAATGTACTGCCCTGTACACTATTCCGTGTTTCTGTTCTCTTGGAATGGTAAAGGCTTTCATAGAAGTGCTTTAAACTGCTATTTTGGAATACTTGCAACAGTGTTCACGTATAAAGTAACACTGTGTTTTATAGTTTCACATCAAGAATGCCCAGTTTTCAAGTTTACCTTTACAAACCAGCTGACATAACCCAGACAATGAGAGGTAAACTGACTTGTTTGAACCTCAGGTATTACCGCTAATAAAACATCGGAAGCTAAATTGATGTAAAGACAATTTATCAATTTTACTGGGTCTACAGAAATGTATGTGAAAGCAATTTGGTTAATTATTCTACTGAGGCATCCCAAGACAGAACAGAGTCTGCAGAAGCCTTGAGATGTCATCCCTTCCCTCTTCTTCACATTTTCTTCCACTAGCTGGTGATAGCAGCTGAAGCTGCTCTCAAAACCTTGAAATCCTACTCCTGTCTCTGTGGGAGGTACTTGTTTGCACAGGAATAACTGAAAAGAAAATTTTGATTTCCATTTAAACTAAGACAAAGTGTTTGAGAATGCATCAAGGTTCAAAAAGTTTCAGTGATGAGGACTACTACTTAGATCAGCAATTTTAGATTGTAGAAAATTACATCTATGGCACTAAATATTTTAATATATTTTTGATTCAGCACTCCAAGTCTCTGATGACAATGACAGAATTATTTTTAGCATCCACTGAAAGACACTTTAAAAGGTAGGCTTTTGTGCAACAGTTTTTTTCTAAAAAAACTAGTACAGCATGCGTGCACAGGGAAAGCTACAACTGAAAAGGAATCTGACAAGTGCTGCTGCAAGGTAGTTCTCGGAGATGTTAAATGTCTCCCTTCCTACAGAGTCTGGATTTTGTTTCAGCATCCTTTTGCTATTCAGTGTCAATGCACAGACTAATTGTATGTTACCGTAGCAATTTCCACTGTGAAGCTATTTCACATCCTGCACCATACTGTATAGCAACCTGCATAGTTATTACTGGGTTTGACCAGAGGAGAACTTGATGGCATAATGAATTCTGTATGAGAGAAAATCTGATCTGGGGTTCATTTAATGTTAGTGTAGAATAAATCTGTTAACTTCAGCAGACTAGTGCTGGTGTAATTCAGATGTGAGTTAGATTCATGCTGTGTACCCATAAAACCACTCCCTGCTGGAGGGGATGACACCTGTTCGTTTATTACATGTCGCAGGGCCTACACCAGTAGCAGTCCTACTGCCAGCACTGTCCTGTCTCACCCAGCTAATGGGAAGATCAACTTATTCACGTGAGGTGCTCAGACACCACTTTGTTCACAGGGGCCACAGAACCACCCGTGTAGAAAGCAAGAGGCTCAGCCATACTGGTGACACAGGGCTGTGCTCGCTCGATATCTCGGGCACACAGTGCTTACAGCAGCTGCTCAGGTGTGAAGACCATGGCAGTGGGGTGCTCCTGGGTGAGCTCCTGCTTCCCCTGGCTTACAAAGCACTGTGAAGATACTCAGGCTGCACCTCCTCTCGAGCTACTTCAAGTCACAAAAAAAATCACTGCTGAGATCCCATGGGACTTCTAGTTAAATTTGAAATAAAAGTTAGAATCACCAATCGACAAGCCAGGGAAGAGCCATGGTGACATTAATTCAGCCAAATGATTCCTCAGTGTTACTCACAGGCCAGCCCTCTGGTCTCATCCAGTTCCCCAGGCTCCTTCTACACGTGGTAGGAGAGACCTGAATGCTAGTAGATGCTGTTATAAAATGATGCAAATCACCTTGTGCATTCTGACTACAGAAATAACTTCCAACCCATACACTTGGTGTTTATGAGGCTTTTACTCAGACAAGAGGATATGTTAGCTTATTGTGGACAGATGGATAAAATGTTTTTCCAGCAGGGATGTGAAGGAGGTGGGTTAGTAAACAAGGCAAACCTGGGGGGTACCCTGCAGCCATCACAAAGATGGGAGCACCTGCAGGGGGAGGTGGCATTGCAGGTGGCATTACTGGCAGACTGAAGGCTTACAGGGAACAAGGCAAAGGACAAGGGTCTGAGCAATACTTAGGGGCTTGAAAAGCAAGCCAAGAAAATACAATGGAAGGAGTTAATGAAGAGCCAGTGTTAAACAGTATCAGCCACAGAACTCTGAGCAGGCAAATGAAATTCTCTGTAGGTTGAGGAGTCCAAACAAAAGAAGGCTAAAAGAAAACAGAAGAGGAACATGAGGAAAGCAAAGAAGCATACACTGGAAAACCCAGATGGTGCATTTGGTCACAGGCACCAAAGAGTTCATGAAAGCTGTGCACATGTAACTGCAGGCAACCATCAGCTCTGACATCTGCATTGCCAGATTCCCACACTTTTGGAAGATAAATAACTTGTTTTGAAGGGAGCACTTCAAATAATAGTATAGATATTGCTGTAAATCACAGTCTTATTCCTCAGCTGTATTTCATCAACTTTACCTTACGTAGCCTCTTTCTATCATATGCCAGACAACAATGTTCCTCTATCCTATTACCTGCTAACAACCACTCCTAAATTCAGTACTTCACAGTCCCCTAATTCTGCTGTCTTTCAACCCATATATAAATGTCCAGTTCCACAGGCTAGAGGTAATATTTCTATAATTGTCCCCAGCAGCTCTCAATGCCAACACGAGGATGAATAGAGAGAAAAAGCCTCGCTGCACAGGGCATCTGAAGCAGGCTTTCACAGTTCTACAGCCATCAAACTAAATCACCATTCTTATTTAATGTTTTTGATGTAGGTAACTCTCTTAATGCTTCACGACTAACTAGAAAAAGAGGAGTGCCATCTAAACATTTTTTCATTACTGCCACCTATCCAGTTTGCTTTCAAAGGAAATATTTACTATCTTCAATAAATTTCAGTGGCACCAAACCCCAAACATACATACAACCCCAGTTTAATTACATGACTGAGCCTCCCACAGGCTGGGTCTCCCATTCTGAAGTACCAGACAAGTCAGCTCATGTTGAAATTTTTGAGAAACAGGGGTGCTGATCAGTTCCAAGAATCAGGCACTTCTGTGTCAAAAGAAACAAAAAAAAACCCAAAAAAACCCCAAAAAACCCCCAAAACCAGCAATGGGATTGTAAAAACAGAAAAAATATATAAAGCATGCTCATGAGGTGTTTTTAACAGCACTTCTTGATCTGAAATGTCATTTTCATACTCCTCATGCAGTGCTTACTCAATACCTACACAGTAAATACAGATCAACAATCCTGTAAATATATTAAATGCAGTCTTCCTTTTTCATACTGATTTCAAAACTGCAATACCAGCATCAGCTCTGCTTGAATTTCAGAAAACTTTGGTCCTTGAGCAATCCACCTTCTTACCATGTAAATCCATTATAGCATTTGAACTAATCCTTTTGTCAAAAGGATTCCTGGGAATACCAGGAGGCAGCTAATTTTACTATGTTTTTATTCTCGGCAGTGTCTGAAAACTGGATGTGTGGCTATTAAGAAAGTAAAATTCACTCAGTGAGAGCTCCAAATAAAGAATAATCTCCCACATAATCATTTCTGCAAGCCTGCAGGAGTAGGTCTAAGGTTCAGTAGGTGTCCTGGAGCTTACAACCATGCCTCTTTGTTTCCCTTGCTTGAATAAACATTTGATAAAGGAAAGATGAAGAGAAATGTTAATCCTGAATTTGTATCTCAAGACATGCAGGGGGGAGAGAGAGAGAAAAAAATGAGAGACAGGGATCTGGCTAGATTTTCTTACAAGGTTATAAGAAAAATAAATCCAAAGATACTAATCAGGGGAATTATCTCTCCTCTTATCTAAACAGCTACTTTAATGTAAAGTCAAGAAATAATTGGCCTTCCAGGAAGACTTATGTTTGCATAAAAAGGAAGATATACAGACCTACTCAGCTGAAAAAAAAACAAACAAAAAACAATAGTGAAGAATGGGAACAGCTTCAGAAATGTATAGAGTTTGGGGACACATCGTGGAAGGGGCTGAATGTCTCCAGAGATCCCTCAAGTAATTTACCAAACAAAAAAGTTCTAAACATAAAACAGAGCAACCTGAGTCCTCATCCCCCCACTGATTGTGACTATCCTTGTAGTCCAAGACAAGCTACTTAACCCATATAAATCTTTCCATCTGTGCAATAGGTTAATAATATTTACCTACTCACGTCTTTGGTATTAAAACATTATTATTATTTTTGAAGTACTTTGAATCATGCTATGTGATTGCTAAATATTATTATTACTAAAAATGTGACATATTGTTTGAATTAAAGAAAATAGTATATCTTTATCTTAAGAAGCTTGTCAGTGCATAATGAACTGAAATTGTGGTTGCTTAATATAGTTAGTGCAATTTCTAGTCTGAATGTTCTGTATTTATTGTTTGCATTGCACTGACGTATATTAAATTAACAAGATTATACCGTATGATTGCTCTCCTCTTGAGACCCTTAGGAAATGAGGCTGTCCTAGGGAGCACAGTGTTTAAATAAATATTATTTTATGCATTAGTTTATAAGCATGGACTGTCGTTCTTCTGCATCTTTGGACGTGTTTTTAATGTTACCTAATTCCACATTATGTTTAAAGGAAACTTCATTGCTTTGAACACTAAAAAGAGTAGAGAGTATATAAAATTGGACTGCAGGAAGCAATCCTGCAATGGAAGCTGAAGGGACCAATCGTTCTAGTTCATCTTCCTTTCCTGAACGTTTATTCTCTGCTGTACCATTCCTACCCTACATGCACCTAAGATACAGCGGAGAAAACAACGTTCCACTCACTTGTGCATTCACAAAAGCATTTCCTATTCTTTCAGTATCACTGAAAGGAGCACACATTACAAACCCCTCACCCAGGCCAGCGTTAACCAATCTGGTATCTGGCTCTGCACATCCACTGGCACAGCGCTCCTGTGAGTGGGCTGGACAACACCACCAGCATTTTCTGCCACAGCTTTGGCCACACATGATTCAAGAGACACCAGAATCCAGGAGCCAAGCCCGATGGTCTGTGCACACACAGCCACACTGTTTTCCAGCCTAGCAGATTTACTTGCATGGGAGCGGGTTGTTCCTTGACACCCTGACTCCAAGTTCCAAGACTCCAAGGCTTCAGTTCCAAGAACAGACACAGCCAGACTGGAACCACTGCAGAATGCTGCATGAACATCCTCGTGGCAACTGTGGCTCTTTGCACACAGACAACACTATTTAGGCACAGCCAGAGCTAAGTTAAATACAGTTGGAGTCAAATGCACGATTTCCTGGCTTATACAACACTGATACCGCAGTCTGAATTTGTCAGAGTGTGGAATCATTACTCGAAGTGTCGGCAGTTTTTGTACACCTTCTGAAGCATATTCCACAGCTTTTTATTCTTGTGGAATAGAATTTACCTACCCATGTACTCCCAAATGAGTGCCATACATGCTTTGCTCAAAGCAAAGGTTAGAGGGGCTGGTCCTCAGTATATAAACACAGAAGCCTTGCAACTCCACTCTTCTGTGAATTTAGAACTATGTTTTGCTCTTGTTTTAGAAGCTTTTAAGGCTGCAAATAAATCAAGACCACCCCGCCGGGCTCCCACAGCACAAGCTATTCATCTAGAATAAATTCAGCTGTCATTTAAAGTTGAACTAGATTGGACAAAGAGGCAGCAATCAAGCCATTTTCATGTGAGGCAGGTAATTACAGAATCTGTTAAACTACAGTGATTAGGCACTGCTAAGAAGAAGCTCCAAGAAATCTCAAGCAACTTTTGAAGGGGGAAAAAGTAAGTTAACAGCTGCAGGCCTCTTGCAATGGATTTGATTTTTCCTTCCCCCTCCTCCCCTTATAAAAAGCAAGCAGGTTAACAAGAGACAAAAGGCAGATAAGGGAGTGTAAGTGGATCAAGGGGAGCCTTGGGAAATCCTCAAACAGTATGTCTGAATGTGGCATTAAATGGTTCATTTGGTGGTAAGTGATTACATGGGAGAGGACTTTCTTTATCATGGAAATTGGTCCTCTATACTGTTGGACATATGCTAATGATTTGAAACTGAGAAAAAAGGATGACTGAGTTATATGGTTTATAATACACCACCTCATGTTGGACTATGAGGAACATTTGCATGAATACAGCCATGCAAGGAATCTGAACAGCAATAGATTTTTGTTTGGCAGAATTATTCTCATTGGTGTCCAAAGTTCACAACCTAGAAAATGCTAGCTTTTTTATACATTAACTTAAAGCAAAATGTGCCATTTTTAGTCACAACATTGAGAAAACAAAGGCCCTCCTATTTTACTCAGAAGTCTCCATTTCCAAGTCTAATTAAAATTATCCTGGTGATGGGAAAAACTATACTGCAATCATTGGGGTAAATGCAAACCTGTATTTAAACCATTCAAATCCTTTAGAGCCCTAATTTATATTTTGCAATGTAAGCTATACAGGGATATTCCTTCAAAGAGGGAAGGCCCACTAGCTCAGCACATCAGTTAAGAGTTTCAGAGACCAGAGGTCTTGTTTCCAAATTCATTTGCTAATTCCCTTGCCACGTTGAGTGACTTTAAATTAAGGTCTCACCATATTACCTCAAATGGCTTGATAAATTCATGCAAAATCTGTGAAGGAGGACTAAAAGGACTTTAAAAATCTCATTGGTGCAATACCAAAAATATTTCAAACCTTCAAGAGAAGAAAAGGCAGTTTCATATTAGGACCAGAACCTTGGATAGAACCAAAAAAAGCAACACATTCAAACCTTTAAAAAGTCAGAAAGCATCATTAAAGGGTCATTCTTTCCTGCCTTGACTTCCTTGTCACCAGCAGAAGAATAACAAATGGTTATGGTTTCATTTTACAGTGTAGCAAGGAGGATTTGAGAATCTGCAGGGCCTCATCTGCTGCTTCTTAAGCAAACATCTAATGTAATTTTAAATTTCACTTCATCATTGTGATAGCTTCAAGCAAACCTCTCCTGTGTGCCAATCCTCCCCTCAAAGGCACACAGTCGGTGTTACAAAATGGACAAAAACAGCCCAAAATGATCAGCTCCCCTAGGACTGTGATTTGTGACATAAGCTACACTTGTAGGGACACAGCTCCTCATTCTTCTTCATTTGCTTTAAAGCAGTGCCTTGTAGTTTGTGAATACAAAATGCTGAAGCTACTTATTGTCACAGTGGTAAAATATAAGGTTTGATGGGGCACAGGGCTGAGTCTATAAGGATATTTAGGTGTGTGAAAGTGCAAGAGAGAAATGATGAGGTCAATACCTTTGAAAGCATCAGAGGTGCATTTTCTAGAAAGCCTTAGGCCCAAGTGAGGCTTCATTTTCAAAAGTACTCCATGCATTTCAGAGTCTAAGTGTTCCCAAAAGTTACTGTGACTTAGGCTCATACATCACTTGGGCACTTCTGAAGAGCACACCTTTAGTAAATGTACAGAAGCGCCTGTAGCAGCGAGGTACCTCTCTTTAAGTGTCAGGAGAGTGAGGCTGCTTGCCTGCTAGGCACTCTTTATAAATCCCCTGGGTATCTTCCTGCATTTTTATGTGTGTAAATAAATCTCACCTTGTCCTCTAGTGTCCTTTAAAAGCAACAGGACAACTCACACACAAGGCCACTGTGTGTGTATCAATAAATCCCTGATAATCAAATCTCCCAGCGATTACTGATATGGAATTACTGCTCAGGCTGGAGCAATGCCAGCTCAAATGCAGCCTGCCAGCCTCAACAGCCCAATCTGACCTACAAGTGTTAAAGCAAAGGACACAGACACATCTGGGTGCTGACCTGCAAAGACGAAAACAGTTCTGCTAATGGAGACACCCTGGCCAGCCGATAGCTCTCCCAATTTCAGAGACTATATTCCTCTTGATGTTCAATGGATGACAGAAAATAAGGACATAAGCACTAACTGTCACTCGTGGTGTCCAAGGAGGTCTTCAGATTTTCTTTTCTGGGCACTAAATTGGAGAAGTAAAGGCACTACAAGGACAGTATTTTTCTCGTACAGGCATTCCCACTACAGAAATTCCCCATGCTACTCAATCTTCCTGAGATTTCCATTCCTCTACAGCCACAATAAACTGACCAAAAATCTTGTCCCTCCTTATCTCAGATTATAATTGTTTGAACACAGGACTGTTGTCTCTACACTAAATCTTACTAGAAATAAAGGAATAAAGTTCTGAACACTGAAAATTAAATGTTAATATTCTTCAACCCGGGAAAATTTTTTGCTTCCCACTTGCCAACTACATACCAGCAGGCCATGCCTGCTATTTCTTAGCAAATGAAAATTTACAGTCTCTGCATAGTTTAGAGAGAACAGAGTAGGTCGCAGGGTGGAGGGGAACTTCTCATGTGCCCCATCAGCTCTCCCCTAAAAAAAAAAGTACCCAGTTAAGGCCTCCTTGGTCCCTGGGTCTTTTTGTGGGGTTTCTGATGCTTAAGTATGTGGCTTCAAGCAGCAAATGTGGAGGTCGAGAAAACTCCCGAGAGGAGCTGCAGTCTAAAATTGCAGCACGATGTTTGCTCAGAACTGACAAAAGAAATGCCAGCCTCCTCTTCCTTTCCCTGGTACTCACCTAAACAAACAGATACACAAGTGAATGTGCTGGCAAAGCCAGTGTTGGCTGTGCCCAGGAAGTGCCATTCAGCCCTCAGAGGTTCCCCTCTGCTTACTGACACACAGTAGGAAGCAAGAAAGAGAGAATTATGGAGGCAGACAAATGGTTATTTAAAATAATCATCATGTTTTTTTATGGAATAGCCAGTGCTGGCTCCAGTTCTGGGGTGGAGGGGGAAGGATCTCTAAATTAAACTCACATGATCCATTCTTGTTCATTCGCATGGTTATGTAAACTGCCCACTGGCAGAAAGCTGGTCATTTGTAAATTAAAAGAAGAAAATTATGTCATCTTTGTACAAATATGTTTTGCTGATGAAGACTATGGTAAAGATAAATAAATAATCAAGTAGATAACATGGCGGGGCACGACTTCAACTAAACCCTTGTGGAATTTCACCTCTGGTTCCACTGGAGCTTCCACTGCTTTAACAACATAGATGGGGCATATTGTCCTGCACAAAGGAGAAGGAAAACAGAATGTAATGTGTAACTTCTTAATTACATGGTCTGTCAGATGCAATGTTCTCCCCAGCAGCAAAATGTCCATTGACTTTTACAAGGTATGGCTGGGCAGAGGCCATTTATAGCAATAACTGCCCTAATTCATGGAGGGAAATGTCTTCCTTCTCAGATTACCCAAAGTTTGGGCCCTGTCCATTCTTAATAAAGACAATAGGAATTCTACTTTTGACATAAACTTGAGTAGAATAAACCCTCCAGAACAGCATGCACTGGAAAAATGCTGATGTAGTCCGATACTGGTTTCAGACAACAGCAGGTCATATATTGGTGGGTGTTCTGGGCTGAGTTCAGCCTTAGAAGTACCACCCAAACCCTCATCATTTCCTAGTAACAAGGTTCAAATGCTTCATGTCTCAAAAGCTATGAAATAAAGCAAAGAAAAAAGTCATATAATAGGAACTAAGTCTAAATGCTGAATCCTATTTTACACCTCATATTGGGAGGCCATAGGTTACCCCTTTAACTGTGAGAGGAAGCATTTGGGGCACAGCATGTATAAACACAAATACCCCAAACACAGGCAGTGTGATGGCAAGTGGGAGTCTATTATGGAGAATTCGTGATTCCTTAACTCAGGCTCCATATGACCGCTGCAGGATATGCACTACAATCTGATCTCAGTGTTTGTCACTTGTCAAAAAATTGAGAACAAAGAGCCAATTAGCTGTGGTTTGTTTTCTTTTATTTTGCTGGAAATAAAAGCTGAGCTATCATACAAAAAGAATTCCTGGTGTGTGTACGAGGCAGGGAGAAGGAAAAAACCAATAAACAAACATTTTTACAAAAACTCAAATCATTGGACTTGCAAAATAAGGACAGCTGGGATGCATAATCAAGAGCATTAGAAAAATTTTATTTTATACAAAACTCTCCTATTCTGGCATTTGTTCTTTCAATATACAGTATAACCACTAACTTCTACTGAAAATCTGCAAAGATTTTAAAGGCATCTTAGCTGCAGTGGGCCTGGTTTTTGAGGCTGTCTGAAAGGCAGTGACTGTCACATAGTGGCCAGGTGCTTTTCAACCATTAAGATAACACTGCTTTGCATTTGGTTAGAGATGATGATAATAGAGTGTTTTGTGACAAAGGAATTAATTGCTCCTCCCCACACTGTTATGCAGTAGGTAAAGAGACACTGGAGACACATCACCAGCATTTGAGTGCCTCTGCAGTGAAATCCATCGCAGATGCCCAAGATACAGCACTGCAAGATAAAAAGGCTGGCTTCCTAGTCTCATCTCCTGGGTAACCTAGTCCACTATGTTTCACTCCACTGAACAGTAAACCAAAAAAAAAAAACAAACCAAAACTACTTGAACCAATTGCAAAGACAGGGAAAATCTGGAGGGGTGGAGTAGAATTACTGAAATTGGAATGTAATTAGAACAGAGAAGTCAACATCCGTGTACTACAAAGATGACAAGAGACCTTTAGGGGACCACAAAGAAGTGCTCAAAGTTTTGGTTTGTGTCTCAGTTTAAGAGAACACTCAATACCGTGCCACAGTACTTGCCCAGCACTGACTGCTAACGAAAACTGATCATTCAGGAAGTACCAGCAACAATTCAAGCAAGATCTGCAGGAGTTCCTGGGAGGTTTCCAATTCAAGGATGGATCCAGTCCAAAACCTGATAGCATCAAATAAGATAATACACGACTAGTTTATTAGGACAGCCTGGTGTAACTCAAACACTTAAACACTGTTGCTTATGGTGAAGGAGCAGCATTTAGCAATTTGCTTAACACTCTGCACACAAAAAAGCAATTAGCAAATTAATTTTCATCCTGATCTGAAATCTAGAAATATTAAGAAATACATTTGTGTATTAATGTCTTGTTTTGTGTAAGGAATTGGCCAATACCTATAGTAACTACTATGAGAACACAACTCTTCCCATTCCTACTGATAGTGATGGGATTATTTTATGACTGACATGTCCAGTGAGCTGTTTCATTCTTTTTTTAGGCTCTATATTGAATGAGGAAAATCAGCTGCTTTTTCTGCTGTCACAACTCTTTGTCTTTCAATGTGCTGTTCATGAACTACTGAAGCTTATTATGTTTAAATAATAAAATAATGCAAACCAAGAGAGTGATTCTGTACAAACACAGATTAAAGTTCTTTACCTAGAGCCGTGCTTAGGTCACTCCCAAGGGAGGCTGAAGGGAACAGTCTGTGTGCATAAGGGAAAACACATTTCATAGCTTAAGACGAGTGCCTTTCACACTGCTGCCTTTTAAGCAGCAATGGGAATCAAGCAATGCTGATTTCTAAGAAAAAACAAAATCCAAATTTGGTTTCGAGCGCAAACAGAGATAATTAAAGCACTTGCTCTAACAGGAAGCTGCATTAGCAAACAATTTTGCACTTTTGAGGATGCACACTGTGTTTCTTGTTATGCCAATTTATTTTAATTAATCAGAAAAACATTTATTTGAGGTATTAGCAATGCTGGTGCTTAGCCTGTCATTCTGCCTCCCCGCTAAATACCCAGAATGGCAATTCCAGAGCAGAGCACATCTGGTGCAAGGAGGAATCTCTCCTTCTGGCACATTGCTGAGAAGGAGCAGTATAAATTCAATGGGCCAAATCTTTGTCCTTCCACTCACCTGGAGTAAAGCTGAACTGTGCTGGAATTCATCACTGCACAGAAATATGATTTAACCCTTAGTGGAGTGTGAAGTGGTGCTCATGGCATGCAGGAGCCCATTCATGCTTGCCAGGGAAGAAGTGTGACAAACCACAGCACCTTCCAACAGGCAACCTGTGACTTGAATTTGACCTTGGAGTGTCACACATGGTGGGAGTAGGCCCAAAGCCCCTCTGGGAGACAGAAGGAAAGCTGACAGCTGGAAGGACCAAACAACTTGGACTGCACCCAGGTGATACTCCTGGAATACAAAGGGCAGATGAGATCTTCCAGGACCATTAAACACAAAAAGGAACCAGAGGATGACTCAGTCTCCTTTCATGCTTTTCTACTGCACCTCTCATTTCTGAAACCACTGAGTTTCAGAATATCTGCATCAGAAGATGCTCCTCTCCAACAGTATCTGGAAAATGGAAATGAAAAACATCATCTTCCATGTTCCTCTTTGCATTCTTCATTCAAATAATGGGAAAAACTGACCTGTCCTCAGCAGCTCTTGTCCCCTACCTTGTCTACCCAACCCTAAAGCATTGGGTCAACTTTCTCAAAAAAGAGGCAGACCCCCAAAACACGTGACTGACATGACTTCTTAAAAATTTCTGAAGTTTAAAAAGGTAATTAATTTTGATAATATTTAAATAGTTTTCATTATTAAAATTATTATTAAAATCTATTTAATAGCATGCTTTGTATTTTTTTCCTTTTTGGTTTGTTCCTCTGTACCTGTTCCATATACAAACCTTTTAAAATAAAATAAAGAGCATTAGAAACTTTATTTTACTCTTCTTTTAGTTGGACTGAAGTTAATGGGTAATTGGAAAATTCATGGAGCTGGCATACCAAAATAAACACCAAACATTTCTAGAGGCAGCAAAAACAAATGTAGGGTTTGCCCTGACACATGCAGGAAAAAAGTGCTACCAATATCACCAGTAATATCTCCTAACGGGTACTGTTTGTTTTACCAGAAACAGTAACAGCCTGGTAGGAAAAAAGCGGTTTTGACAGTTCCGTGGGAACAAGAAAAAGACAAGGTGGATGCTCCCCGAGGATGAGTGTGGCACAGACAGGGAGCAGACAGTAACTTGGCTCCAGCTGAGCTTGCTGGGTGGTGCCAGCATGACCTTAGACCAGCTACAATCCAGCAGGCAGCAATTCCCACTGCTCGACTCCGGCAGCTCTGTGCCAGTGCCTCTCGTGTGCAATGGGGCCAGCTTTTAGCATCCAAATGGTATGAAAGCTCTCAGGATAAATAAACCAGAAGACCAACTCGAACAGTGTGTGTGCAATGGCAGCAGCAAGCACGTCCTCCAGCCCAGGCAGTTTCAGCACTCAAGTGGTTCTGCAATACAGCATTTTGGGAGCTGCTGTACACTACAGACTTGAGACCAAGAAGGGAAACATCCCAAACTCACAGTGTGACAGCCCACAGCATCATGAGGAAGAAAGCCAGCCTTTCCATGAGGCACTTAATAAAGAGACCTGAAAATAACTGAGCTTGCATATTTTGCTCACCTTAAACTCCTGCTAAAGTCGTAGAGATTGAGCCCTAAGTTCCATTCGATTGCTGATTTACTCAGAGAAGCATTCTCCTGTTAACACATGGAAAACTATCCCTTGTCACCTCCACAACTACCCCATGCTGCTGTGACAGTGCCTACACTGTCACAGCATTGTGACTTTGGTACATTATAACCACTACCAGTAAGGGCAATTTATCATATAATAAAAATGGCCATAGCTTAGCGGAAGAAGGAAAAAAAATGTATGTTAAAACTAATGAAGAGCAAGCCTTTTTTTAAATTACAAATCAGTGAAGACCAAGCAACTAGAGAAGAGTAACCAAGGAGAAAAATTTGCCCCTAACCTTTCATCCTCTTTCACAATAATTTTTTTTTCCTCTTCGATTTTTAACCTTTTCTGTCACCACCAGCATTAAAAGCTGCTTCTTTTTTCCCCTTTTGCTGGAAGAACAAACAAACAGTTGCCATTTCAGTCAAAGCAATGTTATTCTTTGGCTGGTTGGCACTGGTTTCAGCTCACAGGGCGGTCAGTTCCTCTGGCTCCCATCCAGAAAGCTGAATAAACCAGTCTGGCAGTAAGCACAACTCTGTTTGGGCTCAGAAATCAGTGCTTCAGACCTGTTTCCAACCTGAGCGCTTCCAATTTACAGCACTCCAACACCGCAGGAAGTACACCAAGCCAATCTGAAACTCAAATATATTTGAAACAAAGCTTTTTTCCTTTTAGGTCTTTTTCCACACTCTCCTTCCTTCTCTCTTTAATGTTTGCAGGTTGGAATTTAGTGCTCTTTTTTTCTGCCAGAAGTTTGGCCTTTGCAACAAATAACTTCATCCAAGTGTGCCATTTCCTCCAAAATGCACAGCAGTGGCAGAAATCACAGACAGATCATTATCATCTTTTCTCTGTTTCTCACTTCCCTCCTTTTGTATGCAGCACTATGAGAGTCAAGAAGAATTTTCCTGAAATTACAAAATTCATTTTTTACAGACATGCAGTCACCCAGCGCAAGACTTTGGACTCTCAGAGTGCACAATGGAAAACACAAGAAAACTTGTAATACAAGAGAAACTGCGGTTCAGCAAGTGCAAAGGCAAGCTGGAAGGATTATAAGTGCAGGACTGGGCACTTTAGACTCCCCTTATGCTCCGCTCTCTGGCAGAATAACACTAACAGCAGAATTCCACTTTACTGGGATAAGGGATGGTGCTTATGAGAAGGGCAGGAGATGTGAATGCAAAGGCTGAGAAATTGTACTGAGTGCTGTGTTTCAGCGCTCAGGTTATTATTTTGTCTTTCCTCCTCTCATTTTTCACACCATTAAAATTCCACCTCAGACAGCGGACTCAAAGTGAACAAACAAACATGCATTGTTCGCTATCCAAACCCACCACGCTCACACGGCTGCTGTTGAAGCTGCAGTGACACTTGAGCTGGGGAGCACAAACCACTCGGGCAGCTCACAGGGGGAATGCCAGAGTGACAGATTAAGTACAAAACTAATCCACACGTTGTGTTTCTGCTGCACAGGTGTGTTCAGGGATTATCCTTCTGCCACGCAAGTCACTTATGCCAAGCTCTAAAGAGCCTTTCTCTTTCCTTCTGTTTCTTGGTTTATATGAAGTTAAGTTTTCCATGGCTACTGTGCTGAAACCCTTCCAGGGAAATTATTTTGTAAAACTTCAAACATTATCATTACCTCTTGTACACAATAATTTATCAATCATTGTAGCGTGCTGCAATGCTTCATCCTACTCTCTCAGCATCCCAGCAGATGAAAGTTACCCACATTCTCTGAAAGAATCTTAAATATTACTTCTTTGCCTTGCAAAGAACAATTTGGAAAAAAAAAATAAATTAAAGCTTCAAGATCACCTCTAAATTCTGCACACAAATATTGTGCTAAGCCAAGATGGAGACAAGTAGTGAAAAAGATGCAAGAGCCCTGAGACATGTTTGAAGTTCTCAGATAAAAGTTAGCACATACAAACTCCCATTTAGAAGCAGAAGTAATTTGAAGAAGTTCTACTTAATGGATGGCACAGCAAATACGGGTTCTGGTTTCCAACAAAAAGTGACATGCAGTAAAATATTTAGGCAATCTCTTGAGGACTATGTAGCATTTCATAAATTAAAGGGCTTTAGTCAGCTTTCCACGTGACAGCAACCAACCCACAGTTCAGTCAGAGGAGAAGTGTTTGTGTTTTATCCCAAGATGGATTGGAGGAACTTCTGGCGTGAACTGACACTGATATAAACTGCTCAAGAGTTTTTACAGAGAATAAATGGAAGACAAAGCAAACTGTTTTAAATTGAAGCTACCACAATATTCAGCGGAAGCCTAAATTCTCTGCTCAGAAATTCACGTGACTGAACACTGGGACTTAATTTTAAGGTGCCTTTAGAAATTCCACTACTATGTTTAAAAATCATTTAGTTTTCATTCCAATTGTGTTAGGTGTCTCTGTGCAGCTTTTGGGAGAAAACATTGTGTACTGGTTGTTACAGAAATGGGAGAGCAAGGGGACGTGAATCCCGCCATGGTGGTATCGCAGAATGCCTGGGTGACCTCGGGCTAGTGAATTGTGACCTCTGTAAAACGGAGATAATCACGCTTATCTGATTCAAGGAGGTACCAGGAGACCTACTGTTTCCTAATTGTTTAGAGATATACACGGGAAAGGCACAATATATAGTTACATGGGTTAGGTTTCTGGAAATATCTACTGGTGACACAATAGATTTTACCCATCTGTGTAAAAGTGTCAAGTACTGCTATTATTTTGACCTCATTGATAAAGAAAGGATGGGTGGTCTGGTAGATTGAAGCACATTTTGGCTGGAAGCTATTACCCTTTGAGACGACCTCTTGTTTCAAGTTTCATTGGTGTATCAGAAAAGTTACAGGCAGAAACAGTAAGGGTTTCTGTAATTCATGCTACAAAAACACTCGAATCTGTTTCATCTCCTCTGACATGCTACTCCTCTGTACTAGTCCTAATGATATTTTTCCTAATCAAGCATACGTTAACGGCAGGAAGCAATGTCACTCCTTTCTGGTTTTACTTGACCTGTCTTTGGGTACTTACTGTGTACATGAAGCCATACCAAGCTCAGTTGTCTCTCACTATTAGAGAGGTGTAGAAAAACTGACTGCAATACTAAGAAGGGCAGTAAAAATGATGGTAATTTAAGAGGAAGACTGATTTTAAAACAAGATACCTAAATTGAGGTAAAATGTAGATCCTTGTGATAGTTTCATGTAGCCATTCAGTTTTAGGGAGAGAAGTTGTTTAAGGTGATTTGGGCAGGATTTATGTAAACTGAGTAGGAAGGAAAAGAGATGATTTACATTAAAACATAGCACAAGCAACCATCAAGTAGCAGTAGTTTTACTGCTGAAATGTGACTCTGGAGAATTTTTACAAAATCTCCACACTTGGCCGGGCAGGGTAAGGCAAGAAAGGGGCCAGTGTGAAAGTATTAGTTTTAACCTGGAGTAATCCATGCTGATTTCTATTTCACCAGAATAATTTTACACCAGAAATATCCATACAGAATGCAAATATTGGCACCTCTGTCTAAAGCACTCATTTACTACAAAGTGCCCTTGTTTTACTCAGTGTGTTTGCAAGGATGAACCACTCTATCATTTATATCAGTAATGCAACTCCCACCCACATGTGCTTCAACCCCAGACTTGACTAATGCATGAATCTTTATGCTGTGCTCCTTATGAAATGCTGTGTCCTATCACGTTGCCACGATACTGCCACTAGATTTATGGCTCTAACTAAATCATCCGATCATACCACTTCTGTGCTGTGCTTCTTCCATTACCACCTAATGTATCAAAAGCATCGATTTTACACTTGCCAGCTTTCCTGCCGGAGCACTCCAAGGTCCTGCAGCACTTTATTATACCCCATGCCCACTCCCAGAGCTGTCATGCTAATGAGCCATGTGTCGCTACTTTAATTTTTCTGAAGCAGGTCACAAAGCTCAATTCTCCCCTCATGTGGGAGAACCTAGAGTCCAATTCCTGAGCCGTCATGGCTGGCTGATTTTGAATAGTGCATATGATGACACAAGCTCTCATCTTACTGGCCTGGCCACCACAACACCCCTTCCCTCCCAAATGCTGAAAGAAATATGTCCACTTATGGTTTCAGGACGCTTTTTCCTATTTGCAGCACATTGTACTTACCAAACACCTAATATCCTGAGGTGTCCAAAATGCTGAAATTATAACCTGCTTAACCTCAATAATTCTAAGAAGTCAATTTTTATCTCTACAACAGGGGTCTTATTCAGACTGAAAGAAAATGAAAGACACCATGATTAAGAGACTAAATTGGCAGGACACCTAGAAATACCCTGAAAACCTAGAGAAATCTAACACAACAGAAAAAGGCTCAGATCCTTCAGAAAGGATCAATGTATTTTACAATCTGCAGGTATGAATCCCTTCCAACCCCAGGTATTTTATGATTTCTATGAATTTACTGCCTTGCCAGGACATTGTCAGTTAGGAAAGGTAAGAAAGACAAGAGGTTAGAGTAGCAATTTTTAGGTTACCCTGAAAAGCATCTCAAACACACTTGCTGTATTTTGTAGGGTTAATTTCTGAGTAATGCTGATGTCCTAAGATGTGAAAGAATAGGAACAATTAGGACGTAATTAATGAGGGCCAGCCCAGCCTTCTTATTTTGACCACTCTTACTAATAAGGCTACTTGGTGTTTGAGACCCTTGATGAGCAAAAGGGGCAAATTTGGGTCTCAGTAGCTTTGCTTGTTTTAGAATTTTAAATGGCATGTGAGCTGGGGAGAAATGCATCAACCATCCCTCTATTAGCAATTGTTTTCCAAATGCATTTGTGTTTTAGTGGTAAAAAGTAGTAGATTAAGATATGAGGTCTCTGCCATTTGGCAGAGATTTTCAAGCATCACCATGCCTGGAAGTGTTCAGAAGGTACCTTCATGTGGTACCTGGGGACATAGTTTAGTGAAGAACATGATGGTGCTGGGTTAATGGTTGGACTCAGTGACCTTAGAGTCTTGTCTAGCCTTAATGATTCTCTGATACTATGAAGTAACATGGAGTCACTGGTCTTTTGGCCCACCATTGTGGTCTTTAGTGAACGGCTGCATATTTTCATGCTACTTTGACATGTCAGTATTAGCTGACCTCTTGTAAACAGAAATACCCTACACTACATCTGAATTTTATCAGCTTATTATGATTTGAACCATTTTGTCTTTTTGCTACACTTTCTCTGCTTTATATGGAAAAGGCCTAAACTACCAGGCTCCCATTAACAGACCTAATTATTACACGGAAAGAGAAAAAACATCTACTAATTCTTCCGTGTTAAAAGTGAGGGCAGACTGTGAAGATGTGTTACAAAAAGGCTGCCTAAACTTTGCAGCATCACCATCCCCACCTCCAGAGACAGAGCACATGTTAAAAGCCAGCAGTAAAGCCCTGAGACACTGTGGATTTATCAGCTGAATGGACAGGGAACACAACAGTATTTTTCATTTTCAATCTGAAATGAAGAATCCAAAAATCTCCAGAACTTCTGGGGAGCAAACAATGATGATTATCCCCCATTTCATTAATGTAAGAGTCAAGCAACAGCTTTTAGGTCACTTGGCCAAAGTCACCGTCACCAGTCACCAGTTTTCTGACTGGTGTTGACTCACATTGACTGGTGCTGATTCCAAACTGACTCCCATTTCCAGGCACTATTTACTACAAAATATTGACCTTGCAGTGGTAGATGTTGAGCTAATGCCAATCATGCATTTAAAGCACTACACCAGCTATTCCATCTCTTTTGGGGGCTTTTTTCTCAATTCACATGGCAGGACTTAAAAACAAGTCTCTACTGACTACTCTCTCACAAAACTTTTAACCTTTCAAATTCTGGTGTTTTCCAAACTGCCATCAAAATGAACTTTTATGTGGGGTGTGCACACTGGGGCTTGTAGTCCTCAAAGGCTTAACCCAATTGACTCTTAAAGAACTGTGACAGTCTTTCATATAGAGCTATTCGTATCAAAGGTTTCTTCTGTGCCATAACTGCCTGTCACATCAGCTTTACTGCCAAGCATGGGCACTAAGGGCTTGGTCCTGCTGTTAAGTCACACGGTTAAGGACTGCCCTCCCTTGAACAAATACCCTACTGCTTTGCACCCAGGTGCACACGGGAAGCAACTTCAAAGGATACACCATGGTTCATACACACACAGCAAGAAGCTGCACGATCCTCTCATGTCATATTTCAAATATAATTTTTCAGAAAAATCACACTGGATCCACAGAAAACACTTTCCTCTGAATTACTGCCTCAAACATTTTTAAACCTGATCCTTTCCCTTCTACTCAGAACCTCAAAAGCTTCCACCCAAATTACCTAAAGCTATCACTGCTTTAGCTGAAGAATTTGTTGGGGTCACATGATGGTTTGAAAGCTGTGGTTGAGATTAATAGTGTGTTACAATAAACACAGTGAATAATGCAAAGCACAGAAACGATGGAGGAGGAAGTGGGGGGGATACATCTTCTGAGGCTATGCAGTTATTGGATGTTTAGTTTGAAAGAACACACAGGTCAGAGTGAGACTTCTGGCATCTTCTCCCTTACAAATTAATCACCGGTTCACAGTGACCAGCAAATTTCAGCTTATAAATAAAGTTCAAAGCCCCCAGGTCCTCATTTAAAAATGGAGACATATGGCTTGCAAACAGCTAATGGAACAAGCCTCCCCAAAGTTTGAGCTCATTCCCAACTGAGAGATCCATTTCACAGTAATAACACAACGCAGCCATGAGTACATGAGCTTCAGACTTCCTTCCTGTATTTTATAATACCTTGAACTTCCACAGCAGCTTTTATCTGGTGAATGGAAAAAGTTCTGATGAACATCAGCTATGACTTTCCAAAGCGCAGAAGGCACTGCAGGAATTGAGAATGTACACAGACCCTCAGCCATACAGGCCTCAGCTCAGAGATGATACATATCCAGAAACAAAAAGTTCAATGTTGTGCACCCAGAAATCTGAAAAGATTTAGAAAAAAGATTAGCTTACTCTCTGAAACCTGATGTCTGCAAGTTTGGAGCCACAGGTCCCTTTTTGTCTACTTGTTCATCATAGTGTAAACCATGTCTCCAGTAATACCATACAGATAAGGAAACAGTTCAGAAGGATACCGAATCCTAAGGCTTGCTGTATCTCTCATTTGGAACTGAGAAAACTGAGGTTAAGTTTTGTATCTGAGAAGCCTGTGGCAGAAACCAGAAGGCTGAATTCCTAGCACTCACTCCAATCTCTGGACAGCTCTGCCTTCAATGTTTTGTTCTTCTAAAGCTGCCCAGAAAGCGTTTTTTCCACACAGAATCTACTGCTTTGGGAGCTTTGTTTCATGTTAGTCACAAATCTCTCAGTATAACCTGAGGTAGACCAAAACACTGGCAGTCCTGCAGTGAAAAAGCATCTAATGGGCCATAAATTAATGTTTAATTTCCTTTAACAGTGTAAAGATTAATTCCTTCTTCAGAGCAAGATTTTGTTGTACATTTGATAGTTACACTATAAAGAAAGAAACGGGCTTTTTTAACATCGGAAAGGATCGAAGCCAGAATGCTGCTATTTTTGTTTGTGCTCTTGTAGCCTGACTCTTCAAACAGATTTTTCTCCCCAATTTTGTAAAAAGGTAAAATAAATCCATCTCAGATGAGACCTTGCACAGCTTGTCAAGTTTCAACCCACAGTGAATTTTTTCTGCAGATACAAACCTCTGAAAGTAGGGGTTTCTAATGGAAATGCTGACATAACCTTAACTATACCAATGCCGCCGTAATGCTCAGGTTACCAGGAATATTTCTGCTGCCAATTCCATTTAACAAGTCTGAATGCATATAATTTGTTCCAGTTGTCTTTCCTCGGAGTGGGGCTCCTTTGTGCACACTTTCCAATGTGGCTTGCATTAAAAGAAAGAAAAAAACCTCCTACTCCTATGTAAATTCATATACACACTGATACGGTTTTATCACAGCTAAAAAGCTATAAATCTGCTTTAACTGATTCAGTGTGCTCCCTGGCCTGGAAAGGTGACTTGTTTCATTGCTGCCCTTCACTGAATGTGACAATCATAACTTCGCTTTATTCTTTCTGAGATATTTATTCCTTGCAAAAAAACCTCCCAAAAGCCCCTGACCTGCCTCTCTGTGTATTCATATTATCCTCTCCCAAGCAAACGTCCCTCTGCTTGAGCCAAAAGGATTTGAGCTGGGTCAGGATTTGACCCTGGCTATGCTAGGAATCTAATCCAAATGCCTCCCACCGATACCAGCGATAAGAATCTAGTCCTATAGCAAATGATTTGCTTCTCACCTTTGGCTCATCCTGAAGCCAAACAACTGCCAGGTTAAACAAATATTCTCAGGATGCAAAGTGAATTCATGAGGAAAGAGCTTAAGGGACAGCAAGGTAAGTGGGCACTTCTAGAGCCTCATGTCCCCTGAAAGATCTGCAGCTCACACACTGACATCTCTCTGATCTTTCCTCCTACAAGGAAGAGTGAAACAGGAGGAACAAAAACTCAACAGGACGGCTCCACTGCTCAGTGAATAAGAACAGGAATAATTCATGATCTGATCCTCCTCACAGCTGCCAGTTTACAGCTTCTTACTTGATCTTCAGGGTCTAAGAGGCAATGGCTGATGCTTGGAAACTCAAAACCTGAACCTTCTTGTCATCTTTACATCAGAGATAAATTCAGAGGAATGATGTGAGGACAAATTTTCAAATACATCAGTGAATTTTGGAAGTTTCAGTGAGTTCCAGTAGATGTCAGCTGTGAAAATCAAGCCAAAATTGCCATCTCCACACTAACTTCTCAGGCTTCTGTGGACCCACAGTCAGACACAGCTCTATCCACAATGAGTGGAAAAAGAGAAATCTCCTCAGGATGACTCAAACCCTGGTGGCTTGAAATGCCTCTATCTAAACTGAAAGCTTATGGTTAATACATTTCTTGTTTAGTTTACTGACTAAAATTAAAAGAGAGGAATTTAGATTACAGTTTCTCAGGCTGAATTCTAAGCACATTCCCAAATTAGAGGCTAAATTCATTGAAAAATTATGTGAAAGTGGTTTTCAAAATGCTTTTTTCAAAGCACCTCACCTAATCATCACTACTGTTCTAAAAAAATATTCTTTTACTAAAGAATATTTTTAAAAGTATTGCTAAACTAAACATCTTTTAAACCTTTCCTCTCCTTAGGAAGTTTTTTACTTAATTTCTGTAGTGTTGGGGGGAGGGGAGGAGGGGAATGATGTTAAAAAAGTTTTAATAGGAAATGCAATAACAGAAGGAATATTTTAAACTTTTTAAAAGACACTTGGAAATTGATTGGCTATATCTTCCAATTCCGGTTTCCCTTCTGTAATTATGAATTACCATTATGAGTAACACTGACTGCTAATGGACTCTGCAAATCTCTGATAAAGGATGCAGAGATTAATTGCTATTCTTACTTAACACACTTGCTTGAGTAGTAAAAAAGAAGCAATAGAAAAAGCACTGTGCAAGGACAAAACACAGCAAGAGAATAGATCCTCTGTTCACAAGCTTTTTTGGAAAGAAAAATGAAAGCCTTCCATAAAAGAAAATTGAAATTAATTGGAATTTATTGTTAGTTTTAGATGAGAAAAATATCAGTTATTCAGATTACACTATCAAAGGTTCTTTTGCTCTCCTTAGTCAGATTCCTGAAAATTCTCCACTTCTAAGACGCCTTACATGATACTATTCCTTCTTCAAAATCCTTCCATATTCAGTGCCTTTTGGCCTCCCCGCTGCAGTTTGATCTCTCTGCACTTTCCATCCCGGTGCTGTAAACACCCAACCCTGTGCTTGAGCAGGACTCCTACACGACAACTCCTCTGTCTGAATTTGGACCTGTGGATCAGAGGAGTGCTGCCTGATGCAAAGCAGGCTAATGCTACATTCAGCCTTTCAGCTGGTCACACCGGGCTGCTGAATGAATCTGAAACAGCAGTCACTGTGTGGCAGACTCTGCAGCACCAACCACATCAAGGATACAAAAGAAATAAACACTGAGCACGCACAGACAGATTAAAAACTTTCAGCAGAAAGTGCCCTGTGTTTCTAGAAGATTACTTCCTTCTAGACCCTGAGGAGATCTAGCCATAGCAGCAGCAGTGGCAGATGATCTGGTCAGTTACTCACTGTAAATTGCCAGAAATGCACCATTTATATAAAATTAAACTATTTGACAAAAACCGGATAAGGCTACAGGAGTCCTCAGCAGCCTTTTTATGAAGGATTCGTCTTCATAAATCTGGGCCAAATCATTGAATAAAAAAGTGGAAAGTTCTTACTGAAGGATAGGAAGGGGAGGTAAATTACAAACAGTGATTGTCTTTAACAGCTCAAGGCTGCTTTTTAAAGGTTTTTAAAAAAACCTTAACAGAAAATAGGTTACAAATCAGGAGGTCTAGATTGGTCCAATTTAGTTAGAAAGGAAAACAAAGACCTTAGGGGAACTTACTGCTTCAAACTGTCCAGCACACCAAACAAGAAAAAGTGGCACAAGCAGTACAAGAATCTTCATTTACTCCGTGACCATGGATTTTGTTGGTCAAGAAGCTCATTCATGCAGATTCCACTATGCGGAAGCAGCATGGTGTGGCTGCTGGGGGCAAACTGATCCTGATGTGGTCTATTTTCCACTGAAATGACGGATCATAAAGAAAACGTACTTGTCCCTCAGAATCTAACCTCAGAATATTTATGTATGTACACGGTTTTCCCTCCTTGTCAACTGCCAATGCAACCTGTGCCGAGGTAAGGGCTGCATCATCCATGCTTTACACAACTTTTAACCCTCCTCTTGGAATCCAAAGTGTAATAATACTGCGAATCATGCCTGCCTTACCCCTCTCCCTCTCTCTAGCAGCAATGTCATGTTGGGTGACTGGCAACATGACCCTCCACTGCTGCTTCTTCTGTGAAAAATGCCCTTAGTGGTAGAAAAGGTGCAAAACTGGTTAAGCAGTGGTGAGCAACGAGTTTCTGTAACTGGGATGTATCTGAGGGAGAAAACAAAGAAACTGGGGTACATATATTCAGAAGTGGGTGATAAGACTCCAAACTGTATTAGATCCTTCCTAAAGAGACTTTAGTAGATGTTACCTCCAGTGTCATCAAAGTAATTTCTAGGACCAGAGAGTCAGTTTTAGATATTCTTACAATTTTCTGATATCGCCTTACTTCTGCTAGAATTAAATAAAATCCATGCCCTGGTCTCAGAAATTGTGTTTGAGAATACTAAAACGCTCCAAACCAGAGGTGATTTGGGATTTTGTGGCTCCCATGTGCAGAGGCTGTTTCAAGTGACTACATCCAGCCTTCCTGTCTGCCCGATACAATCAACTTAGAGAAACACACCAGACCCCACAAAATGACAAAAGCGCACTTCACATGGAATGCTGGCTCACTGATGGAAGAGCTGGAAGAAGTCACACATTTAGGCTTTGACTATGAGGCAACACAGTCAGTGTTCTCAAAGGAATCTGGATGTCAGCTTTCCACAGATTTCATATATCTTTCCAAATCTGTTCTCTGTCACTCTGTACAACAGCCATTTCCCTACCTCAGCCCTGTGTTGGGCAGAGATGTACCTGCTAATGTCCCCAGTGCCACAGCTGTGGGTGCTGAGGGAAGTGAACAGCAATGGTCAGGCTGATGTGCTCCCCCTGAACACCATTCCCTAAAGACGCTCGATTTTTTAAAATGTATTTCTCATGTCATTTACTGGTTCAAATGGAAGAAAGCTGCCACTGACGAGCTAATCACCCACATCTACAGCCCTCCTTGGCTAGTGCTCAACCTTTCCCAGCTGGCCAATATCCTCCCTATAGCCCCACTTGCTCATGCTTCTTCTTCCATACCCTTGTCAGGGACTGCATGTTCTGATCGAGCACAGCAGCTGTTAGTTTCTTAAAACAACCAGATTAAAGATTGGATGCCTTCAGACAGTTCTGGCTTCTCCTGAGTCCTATACATATATACCTACACACCAGTACACATAAGAAACCTGAAAAACTAATTAGTGTTTCTTAATGTCCACCAAGACACCCCAAGTCAGCCTACTTTTCAAATAGTGCTGAAATCCTCAAATCAGGAAATCTTAAGGTTTCTGAACGGAAACATCCTGAGATGTTTTAGAGAGACAGGGCTGTTTAGTCTGCAGAAGGGAAGGCGTGTGACCTTTCAATGCTTCAAGGGGGATTATAAGGAAGATGGAGAGACTTTTTACAAGGGCTTGTACTGATAGGACAAGGGGTAATGGTTTTTAACTAA